>JAJOZX010003879.1:127500-140000 GCA_023014485.1 Bathynomus jamesi
AATAGTAATAATATACACTTCAGAAACGAACAAAATCGACTTGATAGCGACTCGATATCCAGTAAAATCGAATGCAAAGCCTACTAACACCCTAAATTTAATGTACTGTACACTGACAAAGCAGATTGCAAATTACACTACCCACAAAATTTAGTTCGGGAAACCAACCAACACAGATATCGCAGTGCGCTTAACGGAAAAACAGATTTTCTGAAAGTGTGTAAAAGGTTGTAAGAACTGCATCGAAGATAATGAAATCGCGATGAAGGACTTTGTATCAGAAGAGGAAGAAGCTGCCTTATTTACGTGAAAAGTACCTACATAGGTACAGAATAAAGGTTACAAAACACTACAAGGCAAACAGATAATACTCTACCCACGAGTCAGGAATCTACCTGGGCAGATAACACCGCGAGTCAGGGATCTTGGAGTAATAATGCCATCGGATGCGCGATTCAGAGAACACTATAATATTAAAACTAGACCGCATAGGCGAATCAAATCATCTTGCATACGCGGTGAGGTCCATGTGGCAAAGCTGGGCACTTGCGGTATTTTTTGCGGTACTGCGGTACTACTGCACTACCAAACCGGTACCGCATAACGCAGTACCGCAAAGGATCGCTGAAAGTACAGCAGTACCGCTACCGCATTCAAATTTCCCGCGGTACTTTCCGCGGTACCGACAAACACGACTTTTCAAAAAATTAACACTTTTTTTTAAGTAAACCTTATTACAGGAGTACAGTAAGACGAATGCTGCGTGTGTTGCATCAGCCTAACTCTAGACACGTTAAGTTTTCGTTCAGAACATGTTACGTTGCCATCCTATCACAACGCCTCAGTGCAGTGCTTGCTTTTGAGCCGGTTGCACGTGTGTTACATTTCTGTGACAAAGATCGATTTTTAGCCATTATGGCAGAAAGTTCAGGTGCGAAATCGCCGATATGCAATTTCTGAAAATATGTGCTATTACTTGTGTTGTTCTTGTGTGCAGTACCGCGGAACGCACCAGGGGGACCTGAAAAAGTACCGCAGTACCGCGTAACGCACTGGGCATGCTGAGGTACCGCAGTACCGCGTAACGCACCCCCAAATTTTGGTACCGCGCCCACCACTGCCATGTGGACCCCATAATTTATCAACGGATAAAACTAAGATAAGTTTTCAAAACAAAACTTTATTTAAGATTCTAACATACGTTACATAATGCGAAATAATTCTATCAATAAGACGAAAACTAAAATTGTTCGTAGGACGTCTAAAATGACGTACCAAGAGTGGCAACAATTATAAGGAGTCGAATGTAAACTAAAAGTGGCAGATGGTTATGCCATTCGCTGGCGTCAAATTGAACCCCGCTACGCATTTCAGGGTTAAAATTATAACAACTCTTGAAAGATAATGGTAATTATCTGGAGGAGCTTCCATATCATTAAAACAAACGTCATGCTGAAGGTATAGAAGAGTTTAATCCAAGCTCACAAGCCCATACGGAAAACGACGCTGCAAATATACAAGCCATACAAACGATTTTTACATCTAAGATAGGACGAAACAAAAGATGAAGTCCAATGGTCTCGACTATAATCCCTGAAACTCTCTCCTAACTGGGAAAAAAGACGCGAACCCTACACAATGAGATGCCTATAGAAAATACTCGAAGGATAGGCCTATGTACCAAACTTTAGAAATGCAATAAACTAGCATGAGAGAACAGATACATTCTGTACTGTCCCAGCCAACTGAGGTGGGACAGGGTTTGAGGGGACATTAAAACGAAGATGGAAAATGCTGTGAGAATACGAGGCCCAAATTTCTTCAACTTGATGCCGAAAGAACTGAGGAACCTCCAGCACATCAACCCAAGTGCATTCATGAGCCAACTGGACAGATTCTTCCGCAAAGACTCTTCTGACTGGTAATGCGTTTGTATCCTTTTAGGATAAGGAGTTTACTCTTTGCTCGCTTTTAGTAGGTCTTCTTCTTTCTCTTCGCCCGTTCGAATTATTTAAGCCCCTTCGTAACATCTTAGGTCGTGTGACGGAGGGGATGTGCGATACAAACTACAACCCCATCAAAGAAGCGCTTTAATCGCTGAAATCTTAAATCCTTGCCGAAACTCGAACCCACAACCTTCAAACTAACATCCTTACTCTTTACCAGTAACCTATCCTGGCGGGTTTGAGTCCGGGTAACTCCGAACTAGGCCCATATGGTGTTACATCTCGCTTGACGTAAATTTGAATAAAGAATTTAATCATTCATATTGATCATTAAAAAACAACAGAATATATCATCACACATTTTGATCAACACTTCTTCGATCCATTACAAAACCTACTTCTAAAACATTTTATTATCCCCAAAATTTCTTGTTATCCGTTTTACCTACCGACATTAATTACGGTGTGTGTATATATATATATATATATATATTATATATATATAATATATATATATAATTATTATTATTATTATTATTATTATTATATATTATACCATAAGACTTGCTCTTTAAATTCTATCACGTTTGAGTTTACAAAGAATTTTTTTCCGTGTTGAGTCTACGGATATACAGGGTGGTCCAAAACTCCCTCTCTATTTTGCTGAAATAATATTTTAGGATAAAAATGTAGTCACATAATTAGATGTGTATATACTATTTATTTATCAAGCTTAGGTCTAAGATTCGACGTGAGCACCATCAGTGTCTGTAAATCTCAAATCTATCCACTGCATTGCGGAACACATTCTGAAGCATCTCGGGTTATTTTAGCGACTGCCGCGACAATGCGGGTTCGCAGATCCTGCAGGTCTGTAACTCTTGTTTTGTAAACCTCAGACTTTATAAAAGCCCACGCAAAAGAGTCTAATGGTGTTAAATCCGGAGATCGTGCTGCCCACGGCCTGTTTCCACCACGTTCAATCAAGCGATTTGGTAAGAGCTCATCAAGGTACGCCCGAACGATGTTTGCATAGTGACAGAGAGCTCCATCTTGTTGAAAAACAACAGTGTCGAGAATGCCATCTGAACGAAGATGGAATTCAAGAAACTGCTGAAGTATGTGAAGATAAATTGGCTTTGTTACCGTAGCTTCCGCAAAGTAAAAAGGTCCGTAAATCTTCGATCTTGTCATACCTAACCAGACATTAACTTTGGGAGAATCTATCTTCCATTCGTAGAACTCTGTTGGTTTTTCACTAGCCTTGATACGGTAATAATGTCGATTAACCTTTCCGCATGTGTGGAATGTCGCCTCATCGCTGAAGAGAATGTGGTTTAGTAAGTTTTCGGTATGAATTTTTTCAGTCAATTCTGTGCAAATGGAGGCTCGTCTTCGATAATCGTGTTCGTGTAACTCGTGTAGCACTTGAATACGGTAACTTTTCTTTTTTAATGTTGATTTTAAAATCCATACAACAGTCTTTTTTGGTATGCTCAGTCTACGTGATGCTGTGCGAGTTGACATTCTAGGATTTGCTTCAAAGGCATCTCTTACCAGTTCGATATTTTCTTGAGAGATACCTGGACATCCAGATCTTGCCTCATCATGAACAGATCCTGTTCTTTTAAATTTATTGACCAGCTCACGAATTGCTTTGTCTGTAGGTCCTGGTTTGTGAAATCTTCTTTGGAATTTTTCTCGAATGTCTTTACACTTCTTCCCTTGGCTACGTAGTGTTACTGTCATCACACGTTCTTGTCTTCCCTTGGCTACGTAGTGTTACTGTCATCACACGTTCTTGTACATCCATCATCATCTATGGCCTGTAGAAAATAAAATTGAACTATCATTATTTCAGCAAAATAGATAGGGACTTTTGGACAACCCTGTATATAAAAATATTATTCTACACAAAATATAGGCCTGTATACTGACTGTTAGATACTTGTGGGTTTTGTCCCAGTTTGCGTAGAGCAAGCTTAATGTAGTACGAGTGTAACTGATTGGTGCTGGTAAATTTGTGCTGCCGTTACCCCCCCTATTTGCTTAGCAATGTTACAGTGAGCTGCTGGTACCCTCAAATGGGCGTATGGGCGGAATGGTGCTCCATGTAAAAAAGATGTTTGACTCTTTATACTTCCACTTAAACTGTGAATGCATTGGTGAATATATATACACACACACACACACACACACACACACACAGTAATTCTACTTAAAATCATTGCCAACCTATGTCAGAAGTGTCTCTTTTGCGTGCTGCTAATAGCGATCTCGTGCGCTCCGTTTGGCAATAAGCGAATTGCATAAAATTATCACAGTTCCTACACTCATATAACGGACTCAGATAATAATAATAGAAAACTACAATAACTGGAAATTGATTTTATACTAAGAATGACGTAAAACGTGCAGCGAAGAGGAGGGTTCGTCCTCGCATCGTAAGGCATCGTCCCGAGCACGTCTCTTACTACTATACTATCCGGAAAACCCACAAAAATCTTTCCAAATGTAGTTTTATTTCGCACTTTTATCATAAAATGCTCAAAATATAGACTTGAAGGGAAGTTATTTGGTTTACCTGATGGTTTAGTGGTAAAAGACGTGCTTGGGACGTTTCCTTGCGACGCGAGGACGAACCCTCCTCTGCACTGCACGTCTTGATTCTTCGTATAATAATAATAATAATAAATAAAATACAAAAAAAATTAAGGGTAAGTTAAATGGAATTGGGTATATCATTATGATGGGGTCATAGTACAGCGGTGTGGAAAAATGTATGACATTTTAAATTGAATGCAGTTAACAAGAAAGTTTGTAAACCCTTGAAGCGCAAGTACAGTTTCGGGGGGGGGGGGGGGGGGGGAGTTCGCCTTGAAAATCTAATATTCCTAAAAAAAAAAAAAAAGCATAAAAAATTACCAATTGGTATCAACTGGCATTTTATTCTTGAAATTTTATTACTATCACCGAAAAGAATGAAAACAGAATGTTACAAATTAATAATTTTTTCTACACTCTTTACAAATTTAATTTTTCTGGGAGAACTTATTTCAGAAATTGTACGTGAATGTTTTTTTTTTTTGTAATGGTAATGTTCCAAGTTATAATAATATTATAATAATAATAATAATATTAATAGTAATACAGTTTCTTTTTTGTTTATAGGGTCAAAAAAAACAGCCAGTAAATCCTAACCTGATAACCTAACTTTTGACATTATCTAACCCGCATGTCCTAACCTAGCAACGTAACCTGCGTTGTCTTAACCTAACCCAACCCGCAGGAACGTGTCGAGGATTTTCACCTGACCATAATTTAGGGGTAATTTCCTGACTCGTTCATACCTCAATACCCAAAACATAAAGAACTGAGCTTGAGGGGCATTCCAGCGCCGAACCGACTTTCCGGACAGTTTAACAGACCCTCTCCCTCTCGTCTTTTTGGTCTGTAGCTATACCCCTGTTGATACATTTTTAACTCTGCCAACCATTACAAGTTAATACGTTATTAGTTCTGCCAACCATTACGAGTTAATACATTATAAGCCAACCATTCCAAGTTAATATATTATTAAATCTGCCAATCATTCAAAGTTAATACAGTATTAAAACTCTTTTGCCAACCATTCCAAGAGTGATTACACTGATCATGTTTATTTTTTTGGTATGACAAATTAAATAGTCATATTTAATGACCATGATGGGGTCAACCATTTGTTTTGGTTGGCAACCACTCAACCATGAAGGTCGGTCGATTTGCGTGGTTGCTACAATCCGAGGGTTTTCTCAGTGAATCCCGCTTAACGTATGAGGTCATCAGGAGAGCAATAAGCGAATGAATTTCCTGAAATTTTTGTTATGCTGGTGTCAGGAAATCTCAACTAATGACTAATATTTTTGTCTTTTGGGTGTTGCTATGTATATTATTAAATTTTATAATAATATAAAATTTTTTGGGGAAAAAGGTGTCTATTTACTTTTGTCAAAGCGAATATTACTATAAGGAACTTTCGGTTCTGTACAAGTGCAGCTAAAGACACTCCACTCTCTCTCTCTCTCTCTCTCTCTCTCTCGTACTTTCTGCAGTAATGTTTACGGACAGCAACTCTGGATGAATTATAAAAAAGGTTCTGGTAGAACCCTAAATTTGCTGTACAACTGGTCTTTTAGACTCTTACATAAATTACCTCCGAGATGCTCAGCTTCGCAAATGTTTGCTACCCGCAATGTTCCGAGCTTCCCGGAGGTAACAAGACGTGCTCAATACAGTCTGATGCAAAGAATTAAAAATCAACCAACCCGATTATCCAAGCTATCCATGAGTCCTGCCGTTTATCCTCTAAGGCAGGGGTCGGGGAACCGGGGTAAATTACCCCAAATGGGGTCAAAATGAAAATCTCTGGGGTAATGAAGGCTCAATAAACATATAAATAAAATTGCACAAAAATTTATTATTTAATAAGCGAGGCTAATTATCAAAGTTATATTTTTTTCGAACAAATAATTTCAAGTCTAGGGGGTAATATCGTTGTACACAAATATATTTTGGGGTAATACCCAAAAAAGTTCGCCGACCACTGCTCTAAGGCCAAAGCTATGGAATTCTTGGTACGAAAATGTCTGTGTGTAGCTCCATCTAACTCCGACATTACTGTATTATTTCTAATCAACTGTATATATTTCTATCCTTAGTATGTGAACTGTCATTGTATTAATAATATTTGTCATATGGACTATAGTCTGCCAATAAACCTTTTCATTTTCATATATATATATATTATATATATATATATATATATATATATATATATATATATGGTGTCCCATAAGTCCGGCATCAGAGGAAAAATAATAAAAAAAGGCAAAACAAAAGCTTTTATTTACAGAACGTGCTCAGTATGTCCACCATTGTTTTCAATACACAAATTCAGACGTGATACCCAGTCAGCAAGCACACGGTGAATGATGTCAGTAGTAATGGTGTTACATGCCCCAATAATGCGCTGCCGCAAATGTTCAACACTCCTAATTTTCTCTTTGTATACCAGCGCTTTCAAGTGGCCCCAGAGATAAAAATCTAGTGGCGTGAGATCCGGGCTTCTAGCTGGCCATTCCACAGGCCATCGACGTCCTATCCAATGACCAGGGAATTGTTGGTACAGGTATTCCCTTGGGTGCTGTAATGTGCAGGAGCGCCGTCTTGCTGGAACCATGTTGGGAAATTTCCTTCTTCGTTCAAGACACTGGGAAATGCTTCTTCCTTAAGCATATGTAGGTAGGTGCCTCCAGTGACATGTTCATCGAAAAAGAGGGGGCCTATGATGCGATCCTTCCAAATGCCACACCATACCATCACCCGAGATGCACCTTGTTCCTTTGAAGAGGTATACCAGTGAGGGTTGTTTTGAGACCAGTAGCGGGTGTTCTGTCGATTTACCTCACCATTTCCATAAAGAACAGCCTCGTCACTGAACAGAATGGTGGACGGGAAATTGGCATCCCGAGCATATTGTTTCGTAGCCCATTCACAAAATTCCATCCGCCGGTCGGGATCATCATCTTCGCTTAATTTCTGTAGGATCTGAAGTTTATATGGATGCCATTTGTGAGCCTGAAGAATGCGATGGATGCTACTTTTCGACACTCCTGTCTCGGCGGACAATCGCCGAAGAGACTTATTGGGACTTCTGTTAAAATGAGCCAGGATAGCAGTCGCTGTATCATCGTCAGTGGACCTCCTTGAAGGTCCACTGCGTGGTTTATCTTCTATGGATCCTCTTTCCTTAAACTTTGCAACAAGTCTGCTAACACAACTCTGTGTTATTGGCTCGCGGTCTGGATGCAGTCTGTTAAATTCAGCAGCGGCCTCTCTTTGACTCCGATTTCCTATGAGTAGAATTATCTGGATTCGTTCTTCCTTGCTCACAGACATTATGGCCTGTAGAAAGAGAAAAATATGAATTATGGTTTGTAGAAATAGAAAAATATGAATTTCTCCTATGATGATGGACTTATGGGACACCCTGTATATATATATGGGATTGAACTCAGAATGGTCCCCTGAGGTTTTTTCATGATACACACATACCGTGCATAGAATAAGGAACTCTTCTGGGAAAATTAAATTCACTATAGTCCGAATAAGTAATGGTAAATGACAAACACTATAGTTCTTTCTTTTCATGATGTTAGCCCGACATGACAACGGGTCATCGCAAAGAGGCCCCAAAAATATAGCTTCCCTCACCAGCTATCTGCAAAGCAGATTGGATCCAGCTTCATATTCAGAACTTGAGTATAAATAAAAGACTCGTTGCATTCACGTCGGATTGAATACATCAAAGAAAAAGGGGTAACTATTGTATTTTTAGCCAACAACCAAAACCAAAATCTCAACTGGCAAAATTGAGCGTCCACTTTTCAAGGCACATAACATGTCCGTTTCATGATGGGTTTGAACTCAGAATGGTCCCCTGAGGTTTTTTAATGATACACAGACCGTGCATGAAGGTTGGTTCTGAATATAGTAGGCTAGGTGTAGCTGTAACCCCTAGATCCTGTCCCAAAGCTGGATCCTATTTGCTTTGCAGATAGCTGGTAAGGGAAGCTATATTTTTGGGGCCTCTTTGCGAGTGACTCGTTGCCCACGTCGGGCTAACATCATGAAAAAGAAAAAAACTATAGTGTTTGTCATTTACCATTACTTATTCGGACTATAGTGGATTTAATTTTCCCAGAAGAGTTCCTTGTTTCATGCACGGTCTGTGTGTATCATATATATATATATATATATATTAATAATAGAAAACTATAAAACAAAAATAAAAATAACATTAAAATACAAGTAATGAAAAAAGAATGACAACGATGTTAAAAGGAGCGATAGACAAATATTTTTATACAATGAAGCCCATAGTTTAAAAGACATGAAGCTGGACTGATGAATAGTTTGGACAATTGGATTGTTTGAGTTTTGAATTCTTTGTGGCATTAAACTGCTTTGTCTTTTTACCTCCGAGTAGCTCGAGACATTGCGGTTAGCGAACATTTGTAAAGTTGAACATCTTGGAGGTAAGTTTGGCAGCAGTCTAAAAGGTCTGTTATAAAGCAAATTCAGAGTTCCGCCAGAACCTTTTATATATAATAATAATAATAGTAATAACTAATAATAATAATTAGTCTGAAGTTGTTGTCATTGAAGTTCGAAAAAGAGTGTCTTTTACTTCCCTTGTATAGAATTTGAAGTTTCTTACAATCGTGTTTGCTTTAGCACAAATTTGGGTATTGTTTTCTCATGTCTGATTTGTCATTGACGGCTACGTCGTGGCCAATGTCGTAACACCGCTTCCCGGAGATCAGCGAAGTTAAGCGACATTGGGTCTGGGTAGTAGTTGAATGGGAGATCGTCCTCCGCGCCCAAATTATGTAGCGACCCGTGGTTCGGATCCCACGTAAAGCTGTAGGTCCCCTCCATCATACGACCTTAGATGTTGCAAAGGAGGTTAAACAACCCCCAATAAAAAATATATATTTGTCATTGAAAGAGCTGATGGTAATTTGAATCAGCTGCTTAAATTCTTGAACCTGCTCTGTTGGTTTACCGTCTTGAACCTGCTCTATTGGTTTACCATTCATTTTGAAAATAATATAAGCCGTAATGTGAGCTTTTGGGATGGAATTGCATAACCTTAGTTTTAGTAACATTAAAAGTATTGTCGTAGTTTCGTGAAAAAAAATTGCCAAGGTTTATTAATATATCTCTACAACAGTGGTTCTTAACCTTTTTACTACCATGCCCCCTCTAGGAATTGGTCCTTCCCTCCACGCCCCCCTTGCATCAAAATAACATTCTCAATAACTTCTCAATATTAGCCCATGCTCTCGTTAAGAGAATAACAAATACAATTAGAGAAATTCCTGTTTCTAGGGGGGCGCGCCCCCCAGGTTAAGAACCACTGCTCTACAACGTCCTTTTCTCAAGTGAAGCAATTAAACCATCAATATACACATTAAACAGCGGAGGAGAGAGTAAGGAGCTTTGCCTCACTCCGCAGGAGGAACCAAAACATTCGGCCAATACATTGCCTGCCCCAATGCCCCATCTAACCGTAAACGATTGGTGGGGATGCCAAAATGTTAGTATATTTAATATGTACAAAGGAACTTTCCTGTCCTCTAGTTTTTGAAATAAAATATTGTGGTTCACGCTATTATATTCCTTAGTTATAGCCAAGAAACAACCGTAAATAGTTAAATTACTGTCAATGTATTTAAATACAATTTTTTTCCAATACATACGGTACAGTGGCGCTCATAACTATTCGCACAGAGAAATATTTCGGTTATATCCGCTCTTATTTTTTGTACCATGTGCAGGAATTATGAAAAGTTTACCGTCCATTTGAAAAATTTTGATAAAAAAAATATTTTAACTCCAACATATTATGTAAAACATCAGAGAATTTGAGGAAACTTGGAAAAACAACAAACTAAAATGCAAAAGTTTTCGTACATTTATTTATAAACTTATTTAATACTTTGTGTCCACTTGGGGTTTCTCAACCGACATCCGGGCAGAAAATCATAACCTTAAATCCCGGGACAAGCGCAGCAAATCTTGGGATTTCCCGGCTTTTACAAAGTATTCTAGACACGTTATTTCAGATAGTTTTACGTTAATTTACTATTGTATCTAGAAAATACAAACATAAAGACTAGGATGACAAATTTAAAATAGCACGAATCACATATTGGTGTACAACGCGAATAATGCCTATAATATGCCCTGTATGATGATGTGCGTGTGTGTAATATGATTGGTATTTTTGATGACTGACTCGGACTGAAAGCCAGTCATTTGATTTCCCTGAATCGAACATTTTGCGTTTTAGTGAATTTTAATTTCGGTTATTTTCAATTCAGTGGCACACCTTTTGCTGTTGATATTTTTTTTTTACTAAAAATTGGTTAGAAGTATATAAAAAGTATTGTGTTCTTATAAATTATACTATAATATGATTTATTTTTGTTGAAGTGCAAAGCTGCAAATTAGCAATTGTAGGCATAGCCACTTTGGCTATATATCGTATTTATGTTTCTGCAGTGTTTGAAACTCGGCTTAGGCTCTATCCTTTATTATATTTATCATTATTGTGTTAAAATATTTATATATTTATATTTAATATTAACTAACTAATCTAGATTTATCTAATGCTTAAATATTTTAAGACTTTATTTTCATTATTTTTTATAAACCGGGAAATCCCGGGATCCCGGGACGATGGCCGATTTTGTCCCGGAAAACCGGGATAGTGAAAACCCCTGAAAACGAGAAACCCTAGTGTCCACGCTAGGCTTGAAGGATTTCAAATTTTTATCAGTAGTTGACTGTTTATTGATTAGAGATTGTTAGCAATTCTGAATTCTAGAAGTTTCTCCGTGAATCTTCATGGAAGACGGATGACTGTATAAACCATTATTAAGCAATGGGTCGTCGTGGTAAAGAGCTGTCTACAGATCTTAAGAAATCTGTTATTGCCGCACACGAGTCTGGAAAGAATTATCGGAAAATAGGAGAACTTCGAATTCCATTTAAGACGGTTGCTGCAGTTATAAAGAAATGGAAACGCTTTGGAACAATCGAAACTCTACCAAGATGGAGAAGACCTTGCAAGATTTCACAACGTATAGCTAGACGGATTGAAAGAATGGCTGCTGCGAATCCACGAGTCACTGCGGGTGAAATTTGCCAAACATTAAGACTGTCTAAGATCGATGTCCATCCCTCTACTGTACGTCATACATTGAAAAAGAATGGTTTGTCTGGAAGAGTTGTACGAAGAAAACCTCCGCTTCGAAAAGCGCGCAAAGAAGCTCGTTTAAAGTACGCCAAGGATCATCAAAATGATGGATTCTCATTCTGGAAGAAAGTTCTCTGGACAGACGAGACCAAAATTGAATTATTCGAGAACAACGAGCAACGGTGTGTTTGGCGAAAATCAAAGACTGCATTCCTTCTTACAGTTAAACATGATGGTGGTAAAAGCAAGAAAAAACCACTTTTTCTACGTGAAAGTCACAATATGATAATAAAAACCCACTCTAATAGACAGAGTTTATTTCCACAACAGTTTCGATACCCACCGGCATCCTCTTCGGGTGGTACATTCGTTTTTCTGTATCCACCCGAAGAGGATGCCAGTGGGCATCGAAACTGTTGTGGAAATAAACTCTGTCTATTAGAATGGGTTTTTATTATCATATGGTGGTGGTAGTTCGCTTCTTTGGGGATGATTTAGTGTTTCTCGTCCAAGAAAGCTCGTTGTCATCAATGGAATCTTGAATTCGAAGAAATATCTGGAAATTTTACGAGAAAATGTAATGCTTTTAGTTCGGGAGTTGCGAATGGTTCGTATTTGAGTAGTGCAACAAGATAATGATCCCAAACATAAAAATAAGAGTACCATGAAATGGTTTCGACGGAAGAATTTCAATTTTCTCGAGTGATCCAATCAAAGTCCAGATCTCAATTTAATTGAGAATTTATTTA
>JAJOZX010003879.1:145000-255000 GCA_023014485.1 Bathynomus jamesi
TCTGCTCTACCCATTGTAGAAAATGGCCTACCTGCCACTTTTTTCTTTTGATTCTCAGGAGTAAATAATTCAACTTGGTTCTGCCATTGGAAGTTTATTTTGTTTAATGATAAATAAAGATTGCAAGAACACTGATTGTCTTTAGATATACCGCATCAATTTAGAAAAAACTGGATTGAAAGCTTAAGGGTGCCGTTCTGCCCCACCTTCCCCTACATGGTAAGGTCGCGGTCCCGGGTCTTTATTGAGGATTCGCCAAACAGTTGACTGTGGAAGTGTGGAAGGGTGACATTCAGCACTAAACCGTCTCGTGGACTTTCCAGGGGTTTGAACAAATGCTTCCTGTATTGCAACGATGTTTTCTGGAGACCTAACCTGTTCTTGGACGACCATTGTTTCCTTTGTAATCGTCTGCAACGGAACCAGTTCTGACGAACTCGTCGTACACTCGATAAACAGTCAACCTAGAAGGTGGGTCAGAATTGACGTATCTACGAAATGTGTTTTGTACGACTGTGAGAGACTGATATACCTTCATCCTCCAACTCAGCCTTGTTGCCACTTCAAATGCTTATTCAGTACTCGTTCATCTTCAAATCCCTGTAACAAAAACTCATATAAGTGTTAGCATTTTTTTTAATCACCCTGTATATATATATATATATATATATAATATATATATATATATATATATATATATATATATATCCTAAAATCCATGGAATATTATACCCCAAATGGACAGGAAATTCAGAGAAATTCTAAAGCAGAAGATTTAGGGGTTGTAATGACTGATGATGTGAAATTTGAAACACCAAATAAGATAGCAGTAAACAGAGCAAAGAGAATAACTGGGCAGATACTGAGAACCTTTAAACGAAGGGATAGGAATATAATGATTCCTATACTGAAAACAATGATCATACCCAAATTGGAATACTGCTCGGTCCTAACATGCCCAATTTAGGGTTATAACTTTTTTGCAACCTAATATTCCTGTACTTTAATTCGATGAACTTTTGCCTAAAAACAAAGAAATGAACTTTCATTTTAATATCTTTTTAGAAAAGGTCACCCCGAAATCAAAAAATCGATTATTGCATACGTAACTTTATTGCATATTCCATGTAATATAATAAAAGAACTCACAACATAATCGTTATAATACTTGTACATATATTACTGCTTATTGCTTAGAATAAACCGAAGTTGCAGTTTGTTTTTGTTTCTGCAGGCAGCATACAGTTCCTGCATAACTTTGATTGCACGTTCTGCACACTGATTACTTCTTGGTATCTTGAGTGGGGATGGCTCCTGCTTCCAGTGATTTTCCAATGAGTTCAATGCTTTTTTGTAAGGTTTCAATATTTCTGACAAGTTCTTGAAGTCATTTTCATTGTACATCTGATTAGTAAACCAATATTCTGCCCAGTTGTATGAAATGAATCTGCATACCTTCTCCAAAGTCTTCCTTGTTGTAGGTATAAGAATAAATGCAAGGATAGCTAGAATGGCTCTTGAATGCCACCTCGCATTGCTGATGTTTGGAATTTTCTGAAAGTTAATCAAAGGAAAATTCCCTTTTTCTTCAAAGAATCTAAACACCCGTGTTAGATGGTACAAAAACTTAATATCATCTCTCCATCCTGATTTCTCGAGGACCTCTTCTGTTCCATTAACAAACTGTGCCTTTAGTTCCTCATAATTCTTCACCAGTTGGGATACAAATGGATATTCGATGTTTGGAGAACTGGTGTTAGCACAAAGATCTTCGTCCATTACCAAACGGAGAATCCTGTCCAGAATGTGATGCTGACAACTGATAAATTGTGGTTTGCAGATACCCTTCTCTGAGAACATTCGTTGCAATTTGACAACAACTCCACTCTTTTTCCCAGTGTTAACACTTGTTGTATCAGCAACGATCATCTTTATTGCATTCCATAAGGTGTATTCATCAATAACTTTTGCAATTCCTTCAGCAATAGTTTCAGCCTTGCCATCTTTCAGACGCAATGCATCTAATTTTACTTCGGTTCTTTCATTTTTAAGTACCACTACTTGATACTCATTTTCCTCAATGCGCTTTCCATCAAAATGTAAAGACCACTCTTCCATCTGTAAATTTTCAATCATTTCCTCCTTCAATTTAGCAGCCTCTTTGTATGCTGACTCGTAAATTGCTGCTTGACTTGGTGTTGGAATGTCAATACCATCAAGTGACAACTGTTTGCATATTTTAGCGGCTTTACTTGTTGATACTCCTGTGGATGTCACCAAGTTGGTTGCAACTTTACTTTTGTTATGTCTTCTGGTTGGTGGAGTAATACTCTCATCTTCATCTTCATGCTCGCTCTCTTCAGATTCAGTACCACTACCACCAGATACATGATTGTAAGATGTTGATGCTGATTCAGCAGGCAATTTTCGTCTCTTTGAAGGGTGAATCGTTTCTTCACTTGCAACTTGACCTGTAGAGTACCCCACTTCTCCTTTGCTTTCCACTTGAAGGTGGTACAGTCGTTTGTCTTCCGAGGATAACCATTGGCCATTTACTTTAGTGATATCAAAAAGTTCATTCAGGGCATCATATTTTCCCCTCCTGACACATTCATCATAAGTCTTCATCACCTTGTCAAGCTTTGCTCGTATTACTTGATCTGACACATGCGGAAAATTCAATTTATTCTTCCATAATTTTGTAACTTCTTTGGAAATTTCCACTATTCGCTCCTTTCTTCCTTTGATTTCTGTTCCAAGAAACTGGTACCGTCCAATGATTTGGATTTGGAGTGGCATTCTGCATTTTTCTTCTAGTGAAGATTCTTCTAAAGGCACACTTCCTCTTCTTCTATGTGACTGCTGGAATCTCACCAGATTATTGGTCCAGATATCCTTGTTCTTCTGTATGGTAGTATCACTTTTCTTGTGTGACATTATATTGCTTCTGAAACAGATATAAAAAGGTATTAAGTTGATTTGTTTGTTTGTTTATATATATAATATATATATAATATTAATATAATATATAGAAATAATATAATAATTAGAGGGCGGATTTTTAGGTGAAAAAATATGACCAAATATTTATTTTTTAGGTGATAAAATTTTGGAAAATATTTTTAGAACATCCATAGAACGTCTCACGAAAATATTTAGCACCAAATATTTTGGGCTCTATATTTTTGAGTTTGACTCCCCTCTACAAAACATTCTGGATACGCTTTTGTTTACGTGTTAAAATGGAAGAAAAATTCAACAAATTATTATGGTTAATAAATTTTAAAAATGTTCTGGAATGTTCAAGAGTGCAGAAGCGAATTCCACATTTCGCTACGTTTTTTAATTAAGCGAACATATTACAAATAATAAAAGCTTACCTGAAGTTGAGTTGAACTGAACAGTTGAGTAACTATTGCGCAATACTGGACTCAAGTGATTCGGTTGATTTCATTTCGTGCTTTTATACAATTTGCGAGTGCATGAAAAACAATGTCGTGTGTTCTAGAATTTTCTTGTATGGGTGGATTGATATTAGTCATCGAATTTGAGCACCGGAAGTGATTTTTCGGGCGATCTCACGATATATTAGCGTACTGAAAAATTCGAAAATATTTTTTAGGTTAAAACCTAAAAGTCCGCCCTCTAATAATAATATATTTATATACTTATGAGTAGTAACGTAAATATATGGTTATGGTGATTCAAACTTTTGATTTGGAGGGGTGACCTTTTTTAAAAACTGAGAGGAATTAGGGTCTTTTTCATTGTTTTTAAGCAAAAGTTCATCGATTTATGATACAGAAGATCTTTTATTTGAAAAAAAGTCTAAAAGTTATAACCCTAATGCCCATATAAAAAAGAAGATATTAGACAGCTAGAAGGAATTCAGAGAAGCTTTACAGCCAAGATCAATGGGTGCAAAGAACTAAATTACTGGGAAAGGTTACGTGAATTAAACCTATATTCACTGGAACCTATATTCATCGAGAAAGTAGATGAATAAAAAGCGAGTCTCTTGGCCCTGATGCTATACACCCGCGAGTACTGAGGGAATTAGCCATAACTATCTATAACACAACATTCAGAACGCAACCATGATTAACCATAAGTAAGAGTCCAAAAGTCCAAAACCAAAAGTCCCAGTATATGAAGAAACTCTGAAGAAAGTTCGCATAAGTAAAGTACCTACCTGATTAGAGTGTAAATAACGAAAGAAAGATTACGAAAGAAATCTTTTATACTGTAACTTGAAGAGCCTAATCATTTTCATTAATCAGTAAAGTAACATAAATATCATCAACTGTTGCCGCAAAATAGAAGTCAACATCTTCCTTCCTTGACTAATCAATTTTAAAATTAGAAAGAGCCGTTTTGAGCAGAAAACTGAGATTTGTTTATAAAAAACCGCTGAACAGGTAGCTAGAACAACCTGAAAAAAGTGTTAGCAGCTGACGAGGAAGCTTCTAACAGTGGCTGCATCCTCCAGCGCGGGACACGTCAACGAGAAGAAGAGGCGACGTCAAACCAAAACATCAACGCGCTGGTGGCCAAACTTCCTCAAATCTCCGTGCAGCGGGCTGTCTACGGTTGGCCAGACTGGCAGTCGACGGTCTGTTGCGTGGCACGGTCAGAGTGCCGATCGGCTCCCGGGGCCGGACCTATTCTCAGCGTGCTATTTTTTCAATTACAGGGAGCAATTGCGTGCTCCCCGAACTACTCTTACTCTCTGGCGACATTAAGACTAATCCAGGCCCCACTACAACTTACACATGTCACCATACACAAAGACATAGACACAATAGCACCATGAGACACATACAGAAGTATAATATTAACATATTACAGTACAACGTAGATGGCCTCACAAACAAAATCATGCAGCTGAGGGAATTCGTACACAAACAAAACATTCACATAGCATTTATACAAGAAACAAAACTAAAAAGCACACACAAAACGCCTACCATCCCTGACTTCACGGCGATCCGTCAAGATCGTACTGGGGGTAACGGGGGTGGACTTATCACTTACATACGTAAAAGCATTAGCTACACTGATGCTACCCAAAACATTACAAACACAATCCAAGCGGATAACACGATAGAAATACAGGCAGTTAACATTAAAACACGTGCAAAACACAACACCACACTAATCAACATTTACGTCCCACCAGATAGTTCACCTCAGGTGCCAGCCAATTACAATCCACAGTTACATAATCTGGCCTCTCTTACTAATGTCATCTTAGGAGGAGACTTCAACGCCAAAGACACTAGTTGGTACCTGCACAACCAAAGCAACACCAGAGGCGCCAACATAGCCACACAACTAAACAGCCTCTTCATTCTTAACAATACAGAAGAACATACACACATACCACATCAAGCAGGATACTCAAACTCCTCCCCAGACATAACGTTCTGTTCCCCCTCACTAGCAACACATACACAATGGAGAACAGAAAAACAACTGTCATCAGACCACCTGCCCATCATCATTACAACACATTCTACACTCTGCCCCAACAGCCTTAGGCACACTTACAGAAATTACAAGAAAGCTGATTGGGAACAGTTCAAAATACAGACTGAGGAACAATTCACCACATTAAACAGCACACCCATCATAAACATCAATACAACACTCAAGACATTTAATCAGATCATCAATAATGCAAACAAATACATACCGAAGGGCAACATTAGGAAATACAACCCAAATTACACTAGAGAAATAGCCCACCTTATAAGGCAACGTAACAACCTCAAATATAACACACAAACCCCACACACAGAAGCCATAAAACAGCAGATACAACAGCTCAACACAGAAATAAACAACAAACTCAAAGAAAAACAAACAGAAACATTCAGGGAATTCATAACAACATTAAACCACTCCACAGATACATCCAGGCTATACAAGACTATAAACGGCATTACCCACTCTAACAGCGGCATTCACACCTCACACGCGGCTATCTGTCGCAGCCAAAATAATATCCCAACATACACACAACAAGCTAACATTCTAGTTAATCAGTACGCAAAGATAAGTCACTTAAACAGAGACAACAACCAGAAACACGCAGACAGACAAACAGCCAGACACAAGAAAACCTACAGACTCGACACAACCATTACACCCTTCAATACAGACCAGACCACCAAGATCATCAAAAACATTAAGAATTCGAAGGCTACTGGACCAGACAACATATCTAACATACACCTTAAACACTTGGGCCCACAAGGAATACTAGCTCTCACAAATATCAGCACATATTCATACCAACACTGTATTATTCCTGACATATGGAAACAAGGTAAAATTATTACACTACTCAAACCAAACAAAATTCCAACAGAACCAGCTTCCTATAGACCCATTACTTTACTATGCACACCTTTCAAAGTAACAGAAAGACTAATCTTACAAATCACCAACCCACACATACCACTATTGCCTATTCAACATGGATTCAGACCTCACCACTCAACCACGACATTACTCACTACCCTCATGCAGCACATCATGGATGGCATCAACTCCAGACGACCAGCTCAACGTACACTATTAGCAACAATAGACATTAGTAAAGCATTTGATGCTATCCCACGCTTCCCTCTCATAAACAAAATACTCAACACAAACCTGCACAATAACACCAAAAGGTGGCTGAGCAACTATCTTTCAGGAAGATACTCACCTGTCACATTTAATGGCAAGTCATCCAAAAACAAGCTTTTTCCGAACGGGGTCCCTCAAGGCTCTGTTCTCTCACCAACACTCTTCAACTTATACATGCATGACATTCCAACACCCATAGATAACAAGCTTACCTTTATCATCATATGCAGATGACATCACTCTAACATCCACCCACAACAACATCGACACCGCTACAAATAACCTACAAACATACATAAACAGTATACAAGACTGGCTCACACACAATAGACTCAAAGTAGCGCCCACAAAATCAACCATCACCTTGCTTACAAGCAACACAAAAGAACATCAGGTAATTCCACAGCTTACACTAAACAACATCAACATTCCACACACTCACAGGACCAAAATACTTGGGGTCACATACAACACATCATTATCTTTTGCAAACCACATTCAGGATATTAAAAACAAATGTACGTCAAGACTTAACACGCTTAGGGTACTAACAGGCACAAACTTTGGACACCAGCAGGAAACAACATCACTCATATACAAACAATATATTCGCTCAGTTATGGACTATGCTAGCCCATGCTGGGCACCCATTATCTCAAACACACATAAACACCTTACAGACAATACAAAACAACGCACTTCGTATCATTACAGGATGCACTCAAACAACACCAATAGAACACCTGCACACAGAAACAAAAATACTGAAAGTTAGGAAACATTTAGACATGAGGGGAACACAATTTATGGCAGCAGCGACAACTAACCCACAACACCCTTGCCACTACATGTACAATCACGCACCGACACCTCGCACCATTAAGGTAACACCAGAGAGACATTATAACCAAATACTCCATTCCATACCACGCCCCACAGACATCACACAGTACAGAAAACACATACACACACACCTAACCCACAAAGCACTGACACGACTCGGTCCGAATGCGGTCCTAGGTGCGAAGCCGCCACCCATTAACAGGTCAGAGATCAGCCTGAGCAGATCGGATCGAGTTAACTTAGCACGATTCCGATGTGGACATCACCCCAACTTACTAACATATAAACACAGACTAGACAACTCCATAGACGACACCTGCCACCTGTGCCACGACACACCACAAACAATTGAACACATTATGACAGACTGTACCGCTCTAGCACAACAACGAACACAACACAACATCACTAGTGCGCTGAACCTCTGGTCCACTCCGAAGAGGGCGATCGGTTACCTGCGTGCCGCCGGCTTGCTCGATCAGGGTGGGCTGATCGGCTAAACAACAACCATAAGTAAGATGAATGGATGGACGGACGAGGACACACTACATATTTGCCTTCATTAGGACTAGGCTTTCGAATAGTGTGTCAGATAATGTGCCAGTGTTGACAGGTTTAAATGATATAATTTCCCTTTTTAGCCTGTAATTTCCCTATATATCCGCATTTAATGCAATATGTGTAAATATAAATACAATAGTAGTAAACTAATTTTCTCTCGGGCTAGCCTTAGAGTGGATTTTAGGGTCTTTGTTAGCCTTAGCTTCTGTAGATCTAGGTCCTAGGAAGTACGTATTGAGAATGTTGTGGTGTGTGGTAAAAATCCTTTGTTTTCACCCACGACGTGGTCCCATGTCTTCTTTCAAGAAAATGTAATTGAAAATGTATTTGAAATATATGTATTTATAAGTACCATTTACTTTTGAAATGTATCTAAATATGTATTTAAATACTTGAAAAGAAATGTATTTATAAGTACAGTATTTAAATACGTATTTGAGTAATGTCAAATACATTACTGCCCATCTCTGGCGGTGAAGCTTCTCTGAATCCCTTCTAGCTGACAAATGTCTTCCTTTTTATATGGGCATGTTAGGACCGAGCAGTATTCCAATCTGGGTATGATCAGTGTTTTCAGTAGAGGAATCGTTATATTCCTATCCCTTCGTTTAAAGGTTCTCAGTATCTGCCCAGTTATTCTCTGCTCTGTTTACTGCTATCTTATTTTGTGTTTCAAATTTCGCATCATCAGTCATTACAACCCCTAAATCTTTTGCTCTAGAATTTCTCTGAATTTCCTGTCCATTTGGGGTATAATATTCCATGGATTTTAGGTCCTCCCTTTTTCCGCACCTTAACAGTTGAAATTTCTCAGTATTAAATTTCATATTGTTGTCTTCCGTCCACTTGTAGATTCTGTTCATGTCTGTTTGTAGCGATCCTATATCCTTTGGGTTTCTTATTTTTCTACTGATCTTTGTGTCATCGGCAAAGGATGTTACTGTGCCGTCTCTGGTAACGTCCTCATCTATGTCAGTTAGCATGATTATGAAGAGTAGTGGAGCTAATACTGTTCCTTATGGTACTGAGCTAAGGGCCTCTGATTCTGATGAAGATATTCCTTGAACCAGAGCATTTTTTAAGCTTTCCCACTGGTCGACAAAGGCAGATCGGGAAATGGGGGATTAAGGCAGGGGTGTGCTGCCAATTTCTTAACAACTGGTTCTGAGACAGATAGGGGTGTAAATCGGCGAGCGCCAATGGCGCGAGTCATTAAGCTAGGGGGTCTGGGGTGAGCGGTAGCTCCTCCAGCGGGGTGCGGGGCGGACCCCCGGAAGCCAACACATTTTAGCTTTTCCAAACAGCATTTTGTAACATTTTGGCAGAAATTATTTAATATATTCTTTATACTCACTAATGACATAATTATCTAAAAATAAACTAATTTTTCATCAAAAAATAAATATTGAAACGACCACTGCTTGTGATACTACCTATATTTTTCTATAAAATCCTGAAAAAATAAAAAATTTAGATATAAATAAATTCCTACTGACTGTTAAATATTTGTTAAAAACAAACAAACGGTTCGGTGATCCAATCAAAATTTAACAACCGGTTCGGGCGAACCGGACCGAACCGGTCCCAGCACACTCCTGGATTAAGGATACTATGGATCCGGATGTTCCCTATCAGGCCACCATCCCCGTGTGGTCTGAAATAACACTAGCATTATCTGTATATAAATATTCAATGTAAATGTCATATTTACATCTAGGATAAACAGTTCTAATTGTGGCATATGTGCGTGTATTATATGTATTTATATGGCTTCCAAGACAACTCCTAAGACAATTCTATTTTTACAAATTTTGAAAATTCCTTGTCGCCCAGTACCCTACAATTTCATTTACTGGGCGACATTCATGTCGCCCACTCACTAGGTTAAAAAACGCTCTGCCTTGAACTGTAATGACTTGCCTCCGCTCACTAAGGAAATTATATATCCATTTCCCTACTTTTCCTGTTATTCTCATGTATTTCAGTTTATGTATTATGATTCAATGGTCACACTTGTCGAGCGCTTTGGCGAAGTCTGTGTATATTATATCATAGTTTTCATTACTTTCAAGTGCACCAATAATATTGTTGTGCAGTGTTCCATTAATTGTGATAAGCGTGATCTGCCTGACCGGGGTTTCCAAAAAGTCAGAGATTTTTTCTCTAACTATTCTTTCAAATATTTTTGTGACATGAGATGTAAGCGACACTGGCGTATAGTTTTTTTTGCCTCGGATCGATCTCCTTTATATATTGGAACTATGCTCGCTCTCTTCAGTATGCCTGGAATTTCTCCCGTGTCTAGTGATCGTCTCCATATCAAATATAGGGACTTGGCGATTGCATTCTTGCAGTTTTTGATCAGTGTGGCATTCCATTTGTCCGGTCCTGCCGCCGAGTGTGTTTTTAGTTTCCCTATAGCGTGTGTAATATTATCTGTCGTAAAGTCGAAGTCCGTTATACTTTCCCCTTGTAATTCTTCAAAGAACGCGTTTCTATCGCATATCAGTTTGTAAGTTTTGGGGATATACTGTATATAAATTATTTTATTATATATATATGGGATGTACCGATATATCGGTAGATTATTAACGGTATCGGTATCGGCCGATATTTCAAAAGTATGATTTTTTCCAAAATTAAGCATAAAAGACTATTTGCAAGATGAAATTTCCAATATTTTATTGTTTTATCACTTCATATAACTCGTTATTTTTTCATCATAGCCTTTTATTTTATTTTAATCATAGCCTAGGTCAATGTAGCATATATATATATATATATATATATATATATATATATATATATATATATATATATATACACATGATACTTTATGAGAGTTTGAACGACGGTGAAGGAGGGAATTGCTTTCCGATCTCCTCCCGCCCTCGTAGCTAGCCACGCATGGCTGGTCAGGGACTTCGCGCAGGAATCTGTCCAGCTGGTTCTTGAAGTTATTCATGTCGGTGTGCTGGAGGTTCATCACTTCTTTTGGCAGGGCATTAAAAAGCTTTGGGTCTTCTGAGGGTATTTTCCATCCTCGTTTTCATGGCCCCCTGTCCCACCGCAGCTGGGACCATACAAAATCTGCCTCTTCTCTTATTCCAGTTTGTTTCTATTTCATTTCTAAGGTTAGGGACAGCCCTCGAGTATTTCCCGTATGTATATTATTGTGTGCCGCTCGCGTCTTCTTTCCAGAGAGTAGAGTTTCAGTGATTGTAGTCGAGACCAGTAGTCTTCACCTTCCGTTTCCTCTCTTAGACGTAAAGGTCCTTCGTATAGCTTCAATGTTCGCAGTGTCTCGTTTTCTGTATGAGCTTGTGAGTGCTGAGCAATACTCAATTATTGGTAGGACTAGAGTCACTAGACTCTTCCATAATTTGAGCATATTTGCTTTCTTTTCTGCTGCGGAGGCTCCTCCAGATGAATCCCATTATTTTTCTAGCTGTTATAATTTTTATGTTATAGTGCTCTCTGAATTCTGCTACAGTATATATATATATATATATATATATATATATATATATATATATATATATACACATACAGGGTGTTTCAGGAGGAAAGGTCAATACTTCGGGAGGTGATAGTATCGGTCATTGTGAGAAAAAAAAGTTCATATGAACAATGAACATGTGTCTAATTCTGAATGGTTACGGAGATAGAGCTGTTTGAATCTGATGCGCGCGCAGCTCTTCCTCCCCCCGCGGTGGTCCCATTCAATGGCCACCAAGGTCTCCAGACCTCTCTCCGTTAGATTATTGTTTGTGGGGGTGGATGAAAAGTCAAGTTTACAAAAGAAAGGTGGATACACGAGACGAATTGCTCGCGCACATTTTGGATGCTGCTGCCTGCATAAAGGAACGTCAAGATCAACTCAGACGAACAACACGCGATCTTCGCACACGAGTTGCAAAGTGCATTGAGGTTGACGGTGGGATTTTCGAAAACGTATTGTAAACTGTAACAAATTTGTCATTTCTGTATCTGATACCATTCAAAATGCCAATGTTTAAACATTAAATGTTAGAAACAGTAATTGGTTTCTCTTTCTTGATTACCATTAACAATGCTTTTGTATTTGTAGATTCAAACAGCTTTATCTCTGTAACCATTCAAAATTAGACACATGTTCAGATGGACTTTCTTTCTCACAATGACCGATACTCTCACCTCCCGAAGTATTGACCTTTCCTCCTGAAACACCCTGTATATATAGCAGGGTTGTGGAGTCGGAGTCGTGGAGTCGCACGTTTCAGGGCGGAGTCGGAGTCGGAGTCGAATTTTTACAATGTGTGGAGTCGGAGTCGGAGAATTTTGGACCGACTCCTCAACCCTGGTTATAGCCACTTGGTTAAGAAGGGTTATTCAATTTTAAGTAGGACTACTACTGGTTAGACCTTAATTATGTTTAAGAGAATCTTTTTCATTTATATATATATATATATATATATAATATATATATATATATATATATATATATATATATATATTATTGGAAAAAAATAAAAATCCCTTAATATGATAATATCTACAAGTCAATATCCTTCTTAATATTTGAATGTTCCCTTATCCTAGAAAGTAACCTGACGATTCATGTGGTGGTGATGAAATGTCTTATTATTATGATAATTATAGAGTGAAACACTAGAGGAGTCGGAGTCGTATATTTAAAATGTGAGGAGTCGGAGTCGGATTTTTAGATTTTTTACAATGTGTGGAGTCGGAGTCGGAGTCGAATTTTTACAATGTGTGGAGTCGGAGTCGGAAAATTTTGGACCGACTCCACAACCCTGATATATAGGGTGTTTCACAACCGGTCTGCCATAATTTGGTGGGGTGATATCGAGTAAAAAAGTTAATACAGCATCGGTGCTATTTCCAACCGTTGCGGAGCTACGGACGTTTTAAGGTGCACGGAAAAAAATAAACGAGAGTATTAATCTGATGTACAGGGTGGTTATAAAGTCCTTATTTATTTCAGTGAAAACGTAGCAAAAAGGATAAAATTCAGTAACAATATAATAGAAGGCATACATTTAATGAATACTTAAGCATATGATTCTACGTGAGCACCATCAATATCTCTACAGAGTTCGAATCTGTCAGAAGCATTGCGGAACACATTTTGGAGCAAGACAGGGGTTATTTTTGTAACTGCTGTTACGAGACGAACACGTAAATGTCCCAGCTTCATTCAGATGGCATTTTAAACACCGTCGTCTTTCAACAAGATGGGGCACCTTGTCATTACGCAAACTTGTTCGGGAGTACCTAAATGAACGAGTTCCAAATCGGTGGATCGGACGTGGAGGCAACAGGCCCTGGGCGGCTCTATCTCCTGACCTAACGCCCTTGGATTTCTTTGCATGGGGCTTTATCAAATCAAACGTCTATCAAACGAGGGTTACAGATCTGCAAGACTTACGTGCTCGTATCGTAACAGCAGTTACAAAAATAACCCCTGTCATGCTCCAAAATGTGTTCCGCAATGATGATGACAGATTCGAACTCTGTAGAGATACTGATGGTGCTCATGTAGAATCATATGCTTAAGCGTATTCATTAAATGGATGCCTTCTATTATATTGTCATTGAATTTTACCCTTTTTGCTACATTTTCACTGAAATAGATAGGGACTTTATAAACACCTTGTATTTATTGCTACATTTTATGAGATACACCTTATAAATGTTCAAAATGTCCGTCTCGGTTCTCAATGCACAGCCTTGCTCGTTCCAAACAAGAATCCACTGCCCATTGAATCATTTCGAGGTGTTCTCGTATGTAAGCAGCGGCATCCATAATCCGACGCAAGAGTTCCTCTCTCGTTTGTACTTTGGTCTTGTAGGCCTTCTCTTTCATAAGACCCCCTAAAAATAAATCTAACGGGGTTAGGTCCGGAGATCTCGGTTGCCACGATATTGGACCAGCACGAACCACCGATTCAACGATTCCCGTACCGCTGATTCAAGTAATCTGTAACATGACGACCAAAATGTGTCGACGCCCCATCGTGCTGAAAGAACATCCTGCGCCTTGTCTCTAAGGGCACGTCCTTCATCAAAAGCGGCAATTCGTTCGTCAGGAAGTTCAGATAATTATCAGCAGTTAATCGTTGTTCCAAAACGAACGGTCCAATCAGCTGATCTCCAATTGCACCGCACCAAACATTCACCGAGAATCGATGTTGAAAATTTCCTTCAACGATACCGTGGAGATTATCGGTGGACCACAAGTGGAAATTTCGTCTATTGTTAATTCCATCCCGAATGAATTGTACTTCATCACTAAACAGTAAGCGATTAAGAATTTGGCGATGCATAAACATCCACTGGCAAAATTGAACACGTTTATCGTAATCATCCGGTTGAAGAGCTCGCACACGTTGCAAATGATACAAACCCTCATCATGTATGGTTCGCCATACACGCGATACGGATTCACCAATTCGTCTAGAAATCCTTCGAACACTGGTAGTTGGGCTACGTTGTACTAGGTCCAGTATGCGCTCCTCTGCAGCAACGGGCCGTCGTGCTACATGTTTTTGGTTACGTAGAACAATTGTCCCTGTTTCCCTTAATCTCTGGTGTGTGTCACTAAACACTTGCCTGTTCGGAAAATGTCTTCGATATTCCTCAACTGCCGCTCTGCTTTTACCATCACAGAATCCATAAATGAAATGGATTTCAGCGTATTCAGCGGGTGTGAACTGTTGATTCATTTTGATTGTTCACCTTAGCGCAACACATTGTCTCGTACCACAGATCAGAACCAACTGAAAGAAAAAAACTGAGGATTAGTAGTGGTAACTTCGTTAACCAAAACTACCACCAGTGCTGCCATCTATCGAATTACACACAAGTGGGGATTTGTTGTATGCGCATCTTAAAACGTCCGTAGCTCCGCAACGGTTGGAAATAGCACCTATGTTGTATTAACTTTTTTACTCGATATCACCCCTCAAAGTATGGCAGACCGGTTGTGAAACACCCTATACATACGTACATACATACACACACACACTGTAGTTCATTCAAATGATGGTGAAGCAATTCTTCGAGTACGACCTTGACGAATAAAGGAAATCAAATGAATTTGTTTCGAGTTTTTGCTTCGCCATTCGGTTACCTTTCTTTTGTAATTCCTTTATAATTCCTTTATAATTCTTACGTCATAGGCCTGTGTGCGTTTTTCTCTTTACCTTTTCTTCATATTTTCCTTTTTAAATATTAATTTATGCCGTAACAAAATATTACGGTTTAACATTTGAATGGAAGGGGGATTGTTACGCGTGTGCTTCGTAATAAATTATATATATATATATATATATATATATATATATTGTAATTAAATAGAAATAGGTCATGGTATTTTTTGGTCTTATGCCACTTAATACAAAGGATTATAAAGGATTCCAAAGGTTATATATATATAGCGATAGGAATGGCATTTTTTAAGTTTATTTCTACACTTAATAGACCTCACGAAATTAAAAAAAAAAGCTTCTTTACCTGTCTGTACTTGTTCAAATTCCTGTACCTCGAGTAAAGTTGCCAACGGTCGCGCATCGGTCCTAATGTCGTGCATTTGACTTAAAACAAAACAAAAAACAACCCACAAAATGCTGTTACGGTGAAGGAAAAAGTAACCACACTTTAACTATTACTAATAGTTTTGGTGTCCTACTTTACTATTAATGCCTGATGACGTTTCTTATGTTCTTATAAAACGTACAGGGTGAAGTTGCCAATAGTCGCGCATTGGTCCTAAAAAAACATTACTTACAGTGAAACATTGCTCGTAGTAACTTCGTTACTACAAGTAATGTTTCACTGTAAGTAATGTTTCCTTCTCCGTAACATTATTTTGTGGGGGGAGTTTTTTTAGGACCAACGCGACTATTGGCAACTTCACCCTATACTACGTTTTATAAGAACATAAGAAACGTCATCAGGCATTAATAGTAAACTAGAACACCAAAACTATTAGTAATAGTTAAAGTGTTAAAGTGCGGTTATTTTAATTACATAACTCGTGTAACTCTCCTTCAAGAGGTAAACTGGAAGGGTGGAAGACCACGTTAAAAGGACAGACCTATTTTAAGCCCCTTTTCTTTGTCATATTTGTAAAGAAGAATAGCTGTGGTTGGTTGATTACACATCGTCACAGTAATTTCTGTACCTATATACCTTCTTTTATTAATATACCTCTACCGGTACCCCCTAAGCACAACGCTCTGTAATGAGCTTTTGTACCTTATTTGTTAGTGATGATCACGTGGGGTGATGTTTTATTATTATTATTATTATTATTATTATTATTATTATTATTATTATTATTTTGATTATGATACTGCTGTTTTTAGTTCTTAAACCTCCTTCGTAATAGTAAAGGTCATAATGTGACGGTTGGGACTTACAGCTTTATGAGGAATCTGAACTAACTAAGGGTCGCTACATCATCTAGACGCAGAGGAAAGTCAGCCATCCAACTACTAATCACATCCAACGTCGCTTAACGTCGTTGATCTAACGGGAAGCATTGTTGACACGTAGTTACGACGTATCCCCTGTAGGTGATGTTTTATATTTGTGATCGATGTTACCTGTCTGATTACAAGTACCGTGCTCATGCTATGCACGAAGACTTAGAAATGAGTATGTCGCAACGAATATATATATATATATATATATATATATATATATATATATATATATCAGAATTCTCAAAATAATTATTTAAAATGTTAAGTTTCACGATTTTGAGCTTTAAAACACGATACAAAACCGACGAAAATAGGTTGAGAAGATGGCAGGTCAAAAATGAAGGGGCGAGGGGCGAATTCTCATAGTGGATTAGCCATTGTATAATTAATTCAGTCTTTTGAATTTTTTGGGTCAGGAATCGAACTTATCCCAAATTCAGACGGGAACTACTTATACATCATCGACAAGTATTTTGCATTGCTAGGTGAAACCCCCCCTCCCCCGCCAAAAAAAAATTCTAGGAGGGGATTCACTGTAATCACAGGCCCTACTTTTATTGTTTGGGGTACCCAGTTATATCTATACGTCTAGATTAAGTTAGGTCAAGTTAGGGTGATCACTTCCCACTCAATGCGGGAAATGGCCAATATTTCCTAACCTCACGGAACTAAACATAAACTGACCTAATCTAACCTGACAAAACATTAGCCTAACTTATCCTTGACCTTGCTAACCCAACCTGACTTAGTCTGGATCAAAGTGGAATTCCTTCTTTTAGATTCCTCATTTTTGCTGCACCAAGACTGGAATTGGAATGACCAAGATTAGGAAAAAGACTTATCAGATTACATGCGTCGATCATTTTCCTGTCTTAAAATTACCTATTCCCTAAAATGGGACTGATTTTCCCCTTCCCCCACAATTAACAATAACGACTCAGGCCATGACTTGAGTTGCCACACATACAGTTTATTGTCTGTGAAATCCATTCATAATAAATACCGAAGAACTCCTTTCAAAAACATCAACAACGACAATTGTAGCGAAAATTTAAAGATATCGCATGCAACGAAGTGCAAAACCCACTTCTGTAAGCAAGTCAGTTGAAAGAGTCCTGTCATGAAACTCTTCCGTGTTTTGTACCCATAAATCTTGGTAAAACACATAGAAGAGTAGTACTTCAATAGTACAAGTAAGTGAAATTGATACACGGCTCATACACATACACACTTCGTTAACCTCATTTGGGTTCCGTGTGCTGGTCTCTCTTCACACGAAGGTCAAGCTGGTGGCCCCGCCTCCAGGCCTGGCTTGGTGGAGGAGCGAGTTGCTCTCTTGCGCTCGACACCGCACATAGCCAGGTACACCCGGCTCATTTGGTACCGTCCTGAGCCATGCATCTAGTCTTCTCTTGAAGACTTCAACTTTGACCCCTTTAACGTTTCTGAGGTCCTTTGGAAGCTGGTTAAAAAGTCTTGGCACCCTGACAACCAAGCTATTTTCCTTCAGTGTTGAGGAGGTCCCTTGTCGGGCCTTTAATTTGGGAACACTACACATTCTGCTTTTCCTATTTTCCATCGTTGTTTGGATGTTAATTGGGTTTAGTTTGAGGTTTGGTACCAGTTTTTCGATCATTTTCCATATGTAGATTATAGTGATGGGACGATTAATCGGAATCGAGAATAGGAAGAATCGAGCATTTTTCAGGAATCGGAATCGAGAATCGGAAGAATCGAGCATTTTTCAGGAATCGGAATCGGAATCGAGAGAATTGTACCATGATTTCCGATTCTTAAAACGATTCTTTAACTTTTAATTGAACCAGTTTTGCAATGTAAACTTTAAAATTTAAATGAAAGAGGATAACAAATTTTATTTTTATTGTATTGTAGCTATACATTAAAACATGTATATCCATGATGTGTAATCAAAAAGATTAAAATGAATTGTTACAACTTACAGTTGATTTTTATTTTTAAACCAATCTATTAATTCTATACTTGTTTTTCTGGAAATTGTCATATTTTACTCTGGTAAGATTAACTATTTACATTATGAGTATGGTAATATAAATTATAAATTATATATTTAAAAATATTGAGAATCGGAATCGGAATCGAGAATCGTATCGGAATCGAGACTTTTTAGTGGTATCGGAATCGGAATCGGAATCGTTAAAAATTTTGGTATCGTCCCATCACTAGTAGATTATGATGTACCTCTCCCTTCTTCTTTCCAGGGAGTACAGATTTAGTTTACGTAGTCTTTCCCAGTAGTTGAATTCTTTGCAGCCATCAATCTTGGCTGTGAAATGTCTCTGCGTTTCTTCTAGTTTATTAGTTTCTTCCTTTTTTATGGGGACGTCAAAACAGCAGTATTCAAGTTTTGGTATGATCAGTGTTCTCAACAGGGGAATCATTACTGTCTTGTCCCTCATTTTGAACGTTCTTAGTACCTGTCCCGCGACTCTTTTTGCTTTGTTTATTGCTATCTGATTTTGTGTCTCGAATTTGGCATCATCAGTCATTATTACTCCGAGATCGACCGCTTTCGTGCTTCTCTGAATATCCTGTCTACCTGGAGCATGATATGTAGTCTGTTTAAGTTCTTCATGCCTACCATATCTCAAGAACTGAAATTTCTCGGTGTTAAATGTCATATTGTTGTCTTCTGACCATTTGTATATTTTGTTCATATCCCTCTGCAAGGCCTCCACTTCATTTGCATCGCTGATTTTTCTGCTGATCTTTGTATCGTCCGCAAAAGATGTTACCATACTGTTGCTGTTTACTCCACTGTCTATGTCTGTTAGCATGATAATGAACAGGAGTGGGGCCAGCATTGTACCTTATGATACTGAGCTGCGTACTTCTGATTCTGATGATGATACACCTTGAATTTTGACCACCTGTAGTCGTTCTCTGAGAAAGTTGTAGATCCATTTTCCCACTTTGCCTGTTATTCCTATATGTTTCATTTTATGTGCTATTATACCATGATCGCATTTGTCGAAAGCTTTAGCAAAATCCGTGTATATGACATCATAGTTTTCATTGCCTTCAAGTGCATCTAGGATATTGTTATAATGCTCTATAAGTTGTGATAGGGATGATCTTCCTGATCGGAATCCGTGCTGATTTTCGTTGAATCTTTCCAGTGTCTCCGAGAAGTCATAGATTTTCTCTCTGACTATTCTCTCAAATATTTTGGTGAGGTGGGACGTCAATGACACTGGTCTATAGTTCTTTGCTTGAGATCTATCCCCTTCTTTATATATAGGGACAATGTTTGCTTTTTTCAAGATGGGTATTTACCCAGTGTCTAGGGATCTTCCCCATATCCAGTATAAGGATGTAGCTATTTCATTTTCACAGTTTTTAATTAATAGTGCGTTCCATTTGTCCGGACCTGCAGCTGAATGTGATTTCATTTGTCCTATAGCTGTCGCTACATCTTCTGGGGTAAAATCAAATTATGTTATATATTCTCCTTGCAATTTCTCTTTGAAGAATATCTATGTCAGGTATCGCTTTGTCACTTTTTGGGGTACTGAAGACAGGTTCATACTGGGCTCTCAATGTTTCAGGTATTTCTTTTAGGTCGTCCGTTAGTTCATTATTTCCTTTCCTTAAGGGCCCGATAGTGGCGCGCGTTCTTGTTTTCCTTTTCGCATAGCTATAGGAGTATTTTGGATTTTCCTTTGTCGCTGTTATTTTTTTTATTTTATTGGGTTCAGAATCCCAGCTGAACCGTGAACGGCCAAGCTCTGAAGGGCCAGTTTAACCTACACCCCAAGTTAAGCTAGACTAAAAACTTAGTCTTGGAGGTCCTATTAGGTCCTACCTCAGGGTTGCTGACTCGATGTGGGCCTACCTTAGGCCTCAGTTGCATAAAATTAAGATAAAAAACAAAAGGGGCACTATTTGTGGTCTTTCTAAACCTTGCAACAACAACACAACCTGCACCATTGCACGATGCAACAATTTTGTATCTAAACAACCAAACTGAATTGCAAGAGAGCTCTCTATAAGACCACGCCCTGTAAGTGCCGCATTCAACAAACGAGTAGGAAGGACGCGCAGTGCCCCCAAAAAATGATGCTACAAGAGTGCCCAATCAATGATGTCACAAGAGCCCAAAAATGCTAGCTCTAAATTAAGTGAATTTTTCACTAACCTTACAATTATGAGATGGATATATATACACACCTTAACTTAATATATACAAGCAATGCTGCATCAATCAGCTTAGTCATCATATCGCCTTGGGACAACAATGGCTCTTCCTCTTCTAGATTTTCTAACAATCGCTTCTACCGCCTTTTCCTCTTCCCTCTTTGTATGGCCCTTAATCAGGGTTCGTATTTCCCTATCGATACTCTCCAGTTTTTCTTGTATTACTTTCCTGGTATTGTTGTCTCCGCAGTAAGCTAACTTCGTCGCTACTCTCTTTCTTTTGCAGAATATTCTTCTCTTTTGCCTCTCTAGCCAGTTCCTCTTTCCTTTTGGCTGTGCTTTTGGAGCATATTTTTCTAAAATTCTCAGCGTCTTTTCTCCCATGGTTGTTTGCATTTCCTCAGTTGTTTTATCCTCTAAAACTGTTCTCCACTCTATTTGGGCCATGTGTGATCCGACTTCTTCCCAATTTATGGTCTTGGAATTTAAGTTAAAAGCCCCAAATTTGCTTCTTCCTTCCGCATGTGTATTGTCTTTTACTGTTATCGCCATATTTGTTGATATCTCGTTTATGTTGTGGTCTGAGATTATAGTTGGGGTTATTTTTATATCCGCAATTAAGTTCGCGTTATTCGTGAATACCAGATCTAGGCAGTTATTTTTCCTGGTATTTTCTCTTATTTCCTGCGTCAGCATAAACTCGTTTGTGAGAGCCATCATCATTTTTGCTTGCTCCCGGTCCTCTCTTGTGCCCCCCCCCTTATCTTGCTCCATAAATATATTTCTACCCACCTTTTTGTATTTTATAAACGGGAAATTAAAATGGCCGCAGAGTATTAGGGGATGGAGAGTTTACGGACTTTATTAGTGTTCTGATATCATCAATGGCATCCGAAAATTTTTCATTTGGAGAGTTTGGAGGTCTATAGACGACTATCAGTACCACGTTTAGTTTCTCTATTTTCACTGCAATGGTTTCCACGAAGCTGTTGGATTTACTTATTACCGTCTCTGTCATATGCCTCTCATGTATATAAATAGCACATCCACCTTTACGTCTCGCTGTTCTATCCGCTCTTAGTTAAATTGAATCCATCGCTATGCAATACTTTCTTATATATATGCGTATATATACCTATATACCAAGAAAATTTAAAAGTGATTCCAAGGCCTTTCGTGTATTCAACAGTACACTTCATCAGGGAATTGTGGAATTTATCCCAATTATTATTTTATATAGGTACACTATATGTATCGCATCGGCGGTGTAGTGATTACACAGCTCAACAAAAAAAATTTTTTGTTTCGTTGCCAAGGAAATTCGTACGAATTTAGGGTATTTTGGGGTTGCTGAATTCCAAAATGAAAGTATTTTTTCCGATTTGGCTCTAGTTCTTGAGATAATGAATACCCTCAATTAATAGGAAACGTAACCATAACGCGTGCATATGGGAAACTACCGGAACATTCTAGATGGTGAGACACACGAATATTCTTAGTGTTTACTCCGCGATCATTCTAGAATATTCCCCCCTCCGTATATAAGTCATCGGCCACCCAACCAGTAGTCAGTTGACAGTGTGGTTAATGTGAAAGGTTTCAATCGATACAAGAAACTCAAGTGGGATTATCCCAATTTGGAATCAGCAAGGCGACCTGTGTCACACAGCGAAGACGTTCCCATACCAGTGTTTACCACACTGCCCGACCTTCCGTTGTCAGAATTTGAAGAAATTCAAGACTTAGGTGGTAGTAGTGGAAGTGACTATGAAGGAAGCATTTCAACACCTCAGCAGTTCTCCCAAGACGAACTCAATGACCTGATACGGGACCTCAGTCTGTCAAAGTCTGCTTCAAATACATTTGTAGATCGTTCCCTGGACTAAGTATGGAAAAACTAAAAGCTGGAATCTTTGATGGCCCTCAAATCCGTACACTTATCAAGGATTCTAATTTCACAAAATTTATGAATGGTGTTGAAGCTTCTGCCTGGTGCAGTTATGTCTCAGTTGTCAAGAACTTCTTGGGTAACCACAAAGCAGACAATTATGAAGAACTGGTGCAAAACATGCTCACAAACTTTGAAAAGTTGGGTACTAATATGAGCATAAAGGTACACTTTCTCCATAGCCACTTACACAGATTTCCGGATAATCTTGGTGACTTTAGCGAGGAACAAGGGGAGAGGTTTCATCAAGATATCAAGGTGATGGAGGAAAGGTATCAAGGCAGATGGGACAGACACATGATGGCAGACTATTGCTGGAACCTCCAACGTGATTGTCCTGATAACCCACATAAAAGAGAATCGTACAAACAGAGATTTACCATACATTAATTGTAATTATGCGAATCAGCTTACTGTGTTTATCTGTTATTATACCGAATAAAATGCCATTATGTATTTCATGTGTTTACTTTTGTATGATTTGAGACAATTTCAATGCGATTTGTAAGTAGGCTCCGCCTGAACATTAAATTTTTTGCATTTTTACGTGTTTCAATGGGGTACCAATTATCTCATAAATTAAAGCCAATCTAGCAAAACCGATGTCATATTCGGAATCAGCACCACAAAGTTACCCCAAAATCACTCTAATATGATTGGCAATAAAATGAGTGTTGAGCAGTGTTATCATTGTTGACTACGAGTCCATCGGCCCCGGGTTCAATTCCTGGTGATGGCAGGCGCCGCGCAGCTAACCCAGCTGTTCATCCTTCCAGACAATAAAAAAATTTGTTGATAGATAAATAGGTACCCTGGGTATCCGAGTGGTTAAGACGCTGGCAGGGCCGGCTCTAGCTTCTGAGGGGCCCTGTGCAAGATGGTTGGGGGCTCCCATTCCTTACACAACCATCCCAGGGCCCCACATATGTTTCCGATTTTCTATGAGGACATCATCTTGATAAAAGCAAACACCCTATATTAGTATATATATATATATATATATATATATATATATATATATATATACCGTGGCGCAAGGGTATTTGGCGCCCTAAGCAAGCTCTTATATGGGCGCCCCCTTATATATATATATATATATATATATATATATATATATGTGTGTGTGTGTTCCTGAGGATGTCATTAAACGAAAGCGCTTGAGCACCACTTTGTGTTTCTTTTCCCTTCGTGGTTTTATTCAATATATATATATATATATTATATATATTATAATATTAGGTCATCCCATAAGTAATGCGGCATTTTAAAAAAAAAAAAATTTCCATTTTTATCATTCCAAATATTCAAAATTCGAACGTAGAGTATAAATTTGAAATGATTTTAATGCGGAGAAAATAATAAGCGATGGCGGAAAATAAAATTGACAATTGTAAATATCGTTTGATAAAATGATAAATAAGAGAAGAAGAAGAAATAAAGGAAAATTGTTGAAGCCAAATACAACCATGATTAGAAAAATTAACAAAAAACATCAATGTTTGTCAGATCATGGTTTTAAATTTTCGGATGACGTCTCTATGGCAATACTATATCAGGCGCCGCTGAGGTGACGGATGGTCAGATTTATTTATGTCTCGATATTATGATCAATAAACTGATGATGTAATAGAGAGTTGATATATTAGGTATAATTGATATATGTCGTATAATAACCAAAAAAATATACCGTCACAAAAAATAGATTGATACTTGAACGGAAACACTGATAATAATATCGTATACGCCGCGCACACGTCACATTTACGTACATAAAGAGACGAAAAATAATTAAACGAAAAGAATTTTAACCAGGGTTGTGGAGTCGGAGTCGTGGAGTCGCACGTTTCAGGGCGGAGTCGGAGTCGGAGTCGGAGTCGGAGTCGAATTTTTACAATGTGTGGAGTCGGAGTCGGAAAATTTTGGACCGACTCCACAACCCTGGTTATAGCCACTAGGTTAAGGGTTATTCAATTTTAAGTAGGACTACTACTGGTTAGACCTTAATTATGTTTAAGAGAATCTTTTTCATTTATATATATATATATATATATTATTGGAAAAAAATAAAAATCCCTTAATATGATAATATCTACAAGTCAACATCCTTCTTAATATTTGAATGTTCCCTTATCCTAGAAAGTAACCTGACGATTCATGTGGTGGTGATGAAATGTCTTATTATTATGATAATTATAGAGTGAAACACTGGAGGAGTCGGAGTCGGATTTTTAGATTTTTTACAATGTGTGGAGTCGGAGTCGGAGTCGAATTTTTACAATGTGTGGAGTCGGAGTCGAATTTTTACAATGTGTGGAGTCGGAGTCGGAAAATTTTGGACCGACTCCACAACCCTGATTTTAACAGTGACAGTTCCGAACGCATAATGACAAAAAGTAGCCTACAAATATAAATATAATAATACACGCTTATTTATGTTGCTTATTTACATTATTTTATGGGGTTTTGTGTCGTTTTTATAAGTTTGGTGATGTTATAGCAACTAAAAATACGAAGAACAAATGAATTTTGGAGGGGCCCTCTAATTGATGGGGGGCCTGTGCAGCCGCACGTAGGTGGGGCCGGCCCTGGACGCTGGGCTGCTGATCAAGAGGTCGTGACATAGAATCCGAGCAAGAACTCTGACCGCCAGTTGTAGTTTGTGGTTCGGATTCCACGTTAAGCTGTAGGTCTAAGGTGGAGCAACAAGCTTGACCTTCGTAAGAATGAACAATTCGGGCGGAAGCAAAACCAAAGTTAACTAAGGTTATATATGACGTATCCATATATATATATATGTAAAGAACGACGCTTGTATAGAAGAACGTTCCGCACAAGATGAGGAGGGAGAACGAACAAATGAAAAATGAGGTAACCACCCGGGAATCGAACCCGGGATCTTCCGATTGCCGGTCAGATATGCTAACCACTACACCATGGGCCTCGATTAATCAGAAGTCGTAATTCTCCTACATACGAGCAGAAACCAATGCCCTGAGGGGGCACCTCCCGCATGCCGCACATGGTTACCTCATTTTTCATTTGTTCGTTCTCCCTCCTCATCTTGTGCGGAACGTTCTTCTATACAAGCGTCGTTCTTTACATTAATTATACTGTGTTGTTTGCAATTAAAAAAAAAAATATATATATATATATATATATATGGTACACAAAATTGAAAAAGAGATTGAGTTTAAATTGGGAATTATGATGTAGATAAGATTTTCTAAAAAAAGTTGTGAAAAGTTGTGCAAACGTTCAAAGAAAAACTTAAAACTAAAAAAGAATTTTATAAACTTAAATTGTAGCGATTAATTAATATTTACTTTTTCTTCTACAGAAAATTGCTGTTTCGCGAGGAAATATGATACGGAGCACCGTCTCAGTCTCCCCCTGAGGAAACAACTTTCTCCCGAATCAATACAAAATACCTTAAAGTGATGCCCCGGAATATGTCACCAAACGTTTAGTCGCAATTTTTTTTTACCTTCTGTAAGTCATTAATATATATATATATATATATATATATATATATATATATATATCTATATATATATATATATAATACGTATATTATATAATATATATATATATATATATATATATGTGTGTGTGTGTGTGTGTGTATATATATATATATATATATATATCCGGCATCACTCCATGTAGGGTTCGAAATTGGTTGTGGTTTGGCCAGTCTTCATGGCTGGGTTGTCCGGCAAGATACCGATTCTTAAACAGAATTATATATAATATAAACTTAAGCACCGTGGCCATCCTCTCTTGCGTGAAGTGTGAGCATTAGCTTATGGCTTGAACGAGTATGTATGGTTTCGGTATTACAGAAAAAGATGGTATATTGGGAGGGGAGTTTATCTTGAATGTCAATTGAATGTCAACCATTTTAATGCCAACCCCACAAACTAGCATAGATAGTGTCGGACTCTCTGATCCGACCATGTTTACGCTAGTAGGCATGGAGTCGAACAAAGAGAATTAAGTACATATTTGATGGTTGCTTAGTGTAGTACCAGACGAAGTACTAGTAGTACTGGTGTGGTAGCAGAGTGTAGACCTAATATAATGAACAGTTAAGTAGATAATTATTTTCTAGGTGATCCTATTTAATCCCTTTACTAATCCTATTTAGAGATGATCTCATTTAATCCATTTGTTAATTCTATTTAGAGATAATCCATTTGTTAATCCTATTTAGAGATAATCCCATTTAATCCATTTGTTAATCCCATTTAGAGATAATCCCATTTAATCCATTTGTTAATCCTATTTAGAGATAATCCGATTTAATCCATTTGTTAATCCTATTTAGCGATAATCCTATTTAATCTATTTAATAATACCATTAGTAGATAATCCCGTTTCGGAGATAATCACATTCTATTTAATAGTCCTATTTAGAGAGAATCCCATTTAGGCTTAATCATTTAATAATCCCAATTAGTAATCCACTCGGAGATAACAACATTTAATCAATTGTTGATAATCTCACTTAAAATCCCAATCACATTCCTTTTGGAATCCCAATTATTCATTAATATTTTACATCTAAATCCCATAAAATTAATATCCCATTTAAAATCCCGTTTTTAATCCCACTGAAAATCTAGATCATAATCTTTGAAGCAATTTCGCTTAAAATAGAAATCACAATCCTTATCATAATCACAGGTTACGCAGGCCAAAAATTTAAAGTCATTTGTGGATTTGGATTAGTACTGATATTAACAGTGATAATATTAATAGTAATAATAGTAATAATAATAATAATAAAAAATTAAATTGAGTTGGGTAAAAATATTTGTTAAATTTAACTATTAATTAATTATTTTGTTAAGGTTTTGCATCCTAATTTAAAATTTAAATTAATTCTGAATTTTAATTTTTTTTTGTTTTTTTTTAAATTTATGAATGCGAAATTTAATTTTTATTTTTATTAAAAAAATAAAAATTGAAATTTAATAATTTTAATAATTAAAAAATGATAGAAAAAGGGTCAGTTTTTTGTTTTTCTTTTTTTTATTATTTTTGTTATAGATGTTATTGGCCTATCTAATAATAATAATAATAATAAATCTTTATTCGTAAAAATAAATATTACACTTATTATTACTTCCCATTCTACCTGGGTTGTATGACCCTTAAAGCTTTTGGCTTTACTGGGCTCTCAGATTAGTTACGAGGACGAACGAACTCGTACTTGGATGTGATAAATGAATTGCGTTGTTAACCAGTATATATTAAATGTTTGTCAATGTAATAGTTATATAACGTTTGTACTTGAAAGTCAATATTAAATACAATAATTTGATAAGAAAGAACAAAGCACATCAGACAGAAGAGTAACACGGTTTTTAATCCTTAAATGCATTATTACCACCTCAGTATTCATTTATTAAAATTCATCTCTCTCTCTCTCTCTCTCTCTCTCTCTCTGTCCATATATATATATACATACATACACACACACTGTGTGTGTATATATTAGAGTGAGTTTAGAGGAAAAGTGTGTGTTAATTAAACTCGCAATACAAAGGAGTGGTTACAGCCTCGAGCCTTGGTTTCTTCGACGCCGGAAATCAAGAGAATCTTTTAAAATTGTAAATACTTATGTACATTTCTGTGTTTGGACTGCAAAGATATCCCCACATTTTTTATTATTGTTATTACTAATATTATTATTATTTATTATTATTATTATTATTATTAGTTTCACTTACAAATATTTCTTATTATAGAGTTGGTTACAAAAGTAGTTTGTTTTGCTTTTTTTCTGTCATTTACAATTTACCATTGTTCAAGGTTAACCTCCTCTGTAACATCTTCGTCGGTCATATGACGGCGGGGACCTACAGCTTGACGTGGGATCCCAACCATCTACCCCACCAACGAAGACCCAAAGAAACATTTAAATCTCTGAAATCTGAATCCCGGGCCAGAACTAGAACTCAAAACCTTCGGATTAACTCTACCACCTGGCGAGTATTTAGTTTATCTTCCACAGACTTCGTTCGTCATAGAGAGTAGAACGTCTGATGTCACTTAAGTTCTTTGGTTATGGGCAAAGGCCTTTTTAGTTGAAGGATGGTTGAAGTTGTAAACTGTAAAGACTACAGTTCACACCAGCGCCCATATCTCATTGGATAACACCGTTTCCTTATAAGTGAAGTGAAGAAGGCACTAAGATCAGGGGTTCGACTCCCGATGGTACTGGCAATAATAATAATACGAGAATTAGCTCAATGGGCCGCATTCGTTGGCCTGAGCGCTCTGCCAGTTTGTGGCCCCTCATTATTATTTACAGTTTACTATTTGCTAGCTAATGTACCGCGGCTGTACAGGTTGTTAATGAATTCATTCCGAAAACCTTTGTTTTCCAAACTAGTACAGTTATATCCAAATGATTCTTTGTACAACCGAGATTTGGTTAACTTAGCATAAATTGGTTGGCATAAGTTTGGTTGGCAGCTTGTAATGAAATTTGGATTAGTGGCATTTTTCCTTCGTGAGTAATACTCGTGAAGTGAGATAAGTAACGTATTTGTGTGAAAGAACTCTTATTTTAATTTTTTTTATGTACTAATATTAGGCCTACTTAAAGTAAACGTTTTCATACATACTTTTTGTCCTTATCAAGTCTGAAGCGAACTAACACACTTCAAGGTATAAAATTATGTATACCAATATTAATGGGTCGTCAATTTTTGTTGTTGTTGTTATTATTATTATTTAGTTCTCATTTAGTTCTCTCTCTCTCTCTCTCTCTCTCTCTCTCTCTCTCTCTCTCTCTTCTCTCTCTCTCTCTCCTCTCTCTCTCATTGTTTAAATGCATGATAGGTTGTGTTAACTTTCATTCCGTTGTAGTGTAATGGCTAGCTAGCGCTGTCACCTTTTATTCAAAAGGTGGTGTGTGGTTCCAATCCTGGTGAGGGGAAATTTTGTATATACATATATATATATAAAACCTTCGGTTAGCTTCCGCCCGAATTGTTCATTCTTACGAAGGTCAAGCTTTTCACTCCACCTTAGACCTACAGTTTAACATGGAATCCGAACCACGACCCATCAGCAGCCCAGCGTCTTAACCACTAGGCCACCTAGGATACCCATTTATCTACCAACCACTTTCTTTATTGTGTGGAAGGATGAACAGCTGGGTTTTGCTGCGCGCCGGCTGCCGTTGGGTCTCGAACCCGGGGCCGATGGATTCGTAGTCAGCGACGCTAACCACTACACCACCGAGGCGCATATATACTGGGTGATCTAGATAAATGGGACCCATGAAAAAAAGCCAAATATTCTTAATATTTAATTCCTTTCATAAAAACTGTATATCATTCGAAAGAGTAGAGTTACAAGTTTATTATGAAATATTTATTTTTTTAAAATGACTCCTTTCAAATGTGCTCCATTAGTTGCCAAGCATTCCAGTGTTCTCGCTTGTAAATTCTGCATCACTTTTGCAAGAGTGTGCGGTGGTATGGCCTGTATCTCATTTGTGATGGCGGCCTTCAATTCTTGCAAGGTCGTTGGGTTATTTCTGTAGACCCTACTCTTTAAATATCCCCAGAGATAATAATCTAAGGGAGAAAAATCCGGAGACCTTGCGGGCCATTCAACGTCTCCAAATCTTGAGATTAACTCGCCTGGAAACGTTTGACGCAAAACTGCCATGCAGTTCCTCGTGGTATGGCAGGTAGCTCCGTCTTGTTGGAACCAGTGGTTTTCTAGACAAAGATCTCTTAATTTAGGAATAAGGAAATCGGTCAACATTTTTTCGTAGCGATCACCATTTACAGTGACCGTGTTTCCGGTGGAATCCTCGAAAAAGTACGGCCCTATGATCTGAGATGCAGTAAGACCACACCAAACAGTTACACGCTGACTATGCAACGGGACTTCGGTAATATTCAATGGATTTCCTGTTGCCCAGAAACGACAATTTTGTTTGTTTACAGTTCCATTCAAGTGAAAATGGGCTTCGTCTGACATAATCAAAGTTGCTAGAAAATTGGTGGTGTCATTTACCTTCTGTTGGATCCATTGACAGAATTGTCGTCTTCGTGCGAAATCTCCATCGTTTAGTTGTTGCACTGTTTGAATTTTATATGGAAAGAGCATTAAATTTTGCTTGAATATACGGTGTGTTGTTCCATATCCAACTCCTAACAGCTGAGAAGCACGTCTGATGCTTATGTTAGGATTATCCTGTACAATTTCATGAGTTCTGTTAATGATCTCGTCTATCCTTGCTGTGCGCACTCTTCCAGTTGGTTTTCTTTTTCCACTGCTGCCAGTTAGGGAAACATTTCTGACACACCGACGGATTACTTTCTTAGAAGGTGATTTTGACATCTGAAAATTTGTCTTGAAAGATCTTTGAGCTGAAACTACACTTCTTCCATGCTCATAATATTGCTCAATTATGAAACGCAGCTGTTCCACAGTCCATGCAGTCATCTTGAAGGGTTAGTTTTAACTAACATTTTTATTTTGTTTTGTATCTTATCTTGTATTGTCAAAACCTATACAATCCTGTACAAACTTGTAACTATCCTCTTTCGAATGATGCGTATGATTTTATAAAAGGACTTATACTTTAAGAGTTACAGGGGTTTCTTTTGGGTCCCATTTCTCTGGATCACCCTTTATATATATATATATATAATTTATTTATTTATTTGTTTTAATTTTTTATTTTATTTATTTATTAGTAATCTTACTTTCGCTTCAGCCCGAATTGTTCATTCTGATGAAGGTCAAACTTGTTGCCTCACCTTAGACCTACAGCTTAACGTAGAATCCGAACCACGACCCACCACGGGTGCAAAGTCTTTGTCCCGACACGATCTCACGACTTCCCGATCAGCAGCCCAGCTGTGGGGCAGACATTTGGCACTCTGAAAAAAACTGACCCTATGTTCGTAGAGGGACGCCTAAATTCACAAGGTTATAGTATGTCCATCTTAGATGTACTCAGCTCTATGTAAGACTTCATTTCGGAGTGGAAATTTCACCTTGAGGACATAATGTTAAGAGAGGACGGTGCTACGTATGTCCATTCCGTTGCTTTTGGAGAGTGTTCATTTTATTCTGTCAGGACGCTGTATATTGTGCAGTGTATCGTTATATTATACCTTTAATATAGGTTATAGATTCAGTATAAATTAAGTATCTTGTAGTTATAGGTTAAAATGTGTCATAATCAAAAGTCTAATTCGGCTCGTTTTTTCCAGGTATTGGTCATACCTTTCGAGAAGAATGTGGGCGGAGTTTGGAGTTTCGTAAACCGTAGTGGCTTCCTTTGATAAGGAACTCCTTCAACCGTTCTATCATGCTTTCACCCGCCGAGGGGGCCAAAGCAGTTTTCGATAATACTACGACAGAGAAAAGACGAGCGAGCAGTAGTTCCAAAAGCGAGAGCAAAAATTATCCAAAAACTACAAACAGGAGAGAGAAAGATGTCCTGTCCGCGAAAGACATTAAACAATCGAAGGACAGAATTAATGCATTGCGAAATTTCTTTCCCTTCTACGGAAACTTTCAAGCTAAGAACAAAGCCCCTTTCGAAGTTCTCGGAAACGATGAGGATGAGTCGGACAGAGTGTCTGTGAAACCTTTTCCACCGAAACAACCCGACGAAGATGAAGAAGAGAAGGAGAAATGCGAAGGGTCTGACACGGAAAGTTTGCAGGAAGACCTCCCGTCAACGAAGAACATCGTCCATAGCCGCATCGCCAACTATGAACTCCCTTACGGAGGTTCTTCCCCTCCTCTGAGAAGTTCAGCGTCAGGAATAAACTCGAGGAACGAACAACCAACATGCGAGAATAATGACAATGATTCGGCGCCGTTGCCACCCCAAGCGACCATTGCTTGCAACGAGGGCTACCAACCTACCGAGGTCAGTAAAGGTAAATTTCATGACCTGAAAGAGAAGTACCAAAATTCTGTGACCAATTTGACTTACGAAGGCTTTGGTTTTGGGTTAAGGGACCAAAAATACGGGAGTGACGATGCGGAATTTATCGAAAAAGTCGAAGAATCGGACGATAATGATAATCGCGTCAAAAAAGTGGATAATGATTTCGCAAAACTGAAAAATGAGCCTACATCTAAAACCAATAATAATCCTTGCGTGATCACGTCCCAAGATAACTTAATATACAAGCTTAAGTCGGAGATAGACAATCTGGAATCGAAAAGTAAAAATGAATCCACCTCAAACGTTATAGTCGGTAACAAAGACATACTGAAGTTACTCTCCAACAAGCATTTAGCGAATTTAAACATCCGCGTTGAAAGGAATCCCGATTTTCGCAAACAAAGATTAACAGACAATAGATGGAGAGAAAACTTAGGGTCTTTTCGAGCGTCGAAGTCTGGCATCAGAGCTTCATTTAGGTCGTCGAAACGGAAGCGGAAATGCAGGTACAAAGTCAACAACAATATTTATCTTTCTTCGGAAGAGAAGGGTACATCCGACTCTACTCTGAAGGAGAACGAGTCATCTTCAGATTCGGAAGAAGAGCTCAAAGAGAGGCTACACCAAAACAAACATGTTGGCGGCAATGACAAAGAGCCGACGCCGTATTCCACCGGCGAATATATCAAAAAGAAGTTTCCCGAATACGCCAAAGTCAATAAGAGAAAAGGTGGATTAGCTGGCACGAGTGCCTCTGATATTCCCCCGAGGAGTTTAAGTACAAGTCCTATCGAAAGAGCCCCCGTGGTCAAGAAAATATGTTCCTCCGGCGTTAGATTGAAAAAGGACTCTGAACCTTCTTTAATGGCTAATCCGGTGAAGAAGGCGGACAGCTTCCGAGGATCGAGAGTAACGCGTAGAAACAGCTTCCTCTACAATACCAAAGGGAAGACCGTCAAAGAGGGAGTAGACCAGGAAAGTTTCGTTAAGACGCAAGCGGTCCGACTGAGAAGAAGAAGCTCCAGAAACGCGAAGAAGTCCGAGTACAGAGTCAGTGTGACGATTAGGCCGAGTACGGTGGCGAATTTAGCCAATAAGTTTAACACAATTATTTTACAAAACCAATCTGGCAGTCATCGCCCCCAAAGTGATGTCGATTTGGGTAAAGTTTCTCTTCTTGAAACCAAGGTTCCAACAAGGTACTACAGCAGTCCTCGCGCGAGTTTCAAGCGAAAGTACAGACACAAGGCGTCCCGGGCCGCGAAAGAGACCAAAGAAAAAGATATATCGAATTCCGATTTGGAGCTCAAGACGGAAACTCAAGCGATCGATAACACTATCTATTTTTCGGAAAATTTGTCGAAGCGAAAATCTCTGAACAACTCCCTGTCGGAGCTCAATATGAAGGACCTTTTCGACGACTGCGATTATAACAAAACTGACGAAGAGAAGGTCTGCGAAAAGTTGAAAACCGCTCTTTCGTCGGCGAAATTCAAAGGCGAAACGGACGATTCCGAAGACGATTTATCATCCAAACTGGCAAATACTGACGAAGAGACGATTAACGAAGACGAAACAGATGCAATAGTCAGACAGTCACAGTCAAGTGCAGCAGACAATTCCGAGTCGGAAACGGAAAAACGGGATCCGGATAAGGAAACGGACGAAGGACCTTCTGTCGATGTCGATGACACACCAACTTCACTGATCAAAACTGATACACCGAACCTTAAACAAGATCATCCTAAAGAGGGACACTCAAAAAGCGATTCTATCGATTCCGGAATATCGACAGACGAAGGTAAAGTCAGCAAAGAAGCTTCGATTCCCCCCACTACTAGTTTAAACCCAACTGAATGTGAGGATAAAGATGATGCTGATGAAGCGTTGCTTTTCGTATCAACTGAGGGGAAATTGGAAATAGATCTTGGCGAAGAAGAGTCAATGAAAGTGAGGGAAGTGAATGAAGCATTTAACACGTCCTTATTTGTTGACAACTTGATATACGCCAAAGCCGATCCCATCGAATTCCTTTCCAAAGATGACACTCAAACCGAAGAGGATGACTCGAGTAAAGATAAATTAGTTCCAGAGGAAGAAGAAGAAAAAGAGGAAGAGGAAGAAGAAGAAGAAGAAAAAGAAAAAGAGGAAGAAGAAGAAAAAGAAAAAGAGGAAGAAGAAGAAGAAGAAAAAAAAGATCATTCTCTTGTAGAAGCAAAATCCGAATCCTCAGAAGAGCAATCTCCCGAAAGTGGAAATAAAGAACTAAGAGAAAAACCGAAGGACACTAAACACGCGGTTGAGTTGCAATCCAGCTACAGCAGTTTCCTAGAAGATTCTTACTCCGAAGTGAGTTCCATCTGCTCCGACCTGAAGGGTAAAAAACCCAAGGGGGAGATGAGGATTTACACGAGTTTGAAAGCCGTTGTCAAAAACACGGTGAAAAAGACGAAAGAAAAAGACTCTGAACGCAGAAGCGGAGAAAAAGATACTCCAAAAAGGTCTCCGTCGAGGGATAGAGACAAATGGTACAAAAGAAGCAAATCGAAAGAGAGAAAATCTGAGAAAACCACCGAGTCTCAACCGAAAGAAAAGCAAAATAAAGAGAAAAAAGTTAAAGAAAGTAGTCGATTGTACGAAAAATGGAGTTTTAAAAGATTTCGAGACAAAAGCGAGGAGAGAAGTAAAGAAAAAGAGACAACGAGTAAGACAATGATCAAGACAACGGTAACAAGCGATACGGACGAAGACAACACGTCTTTAAAATCGGATTCGGACAAGTACCAAAGCTTCTCTTTTGAAAGCGACGAAGGTAAAGAGGAATTGTATGGAAAACTCAAATTCGCTTCGAGGTCGAGAAGTCGGGAAAAGAGAATGGCTAAAGAACGGGGTGGACAACCCCGGAAAGGGGTGAATATACCGGAAAATATACCGGAGAAACCGGGAACTGTATTAGAAGAGACTGAAAGACCCGACAAAATCGAGGTCGCATCGCTTCCATCCACGTCTTCTTCAACTCTCACTTCATTAGAGATTACGAAAGAACAGCAGGCGGAAAAGCAAGAGATCTCCATTTACGAACCTCATTCCCCTACGGGGGTTAAACTTATCCCCCCTCCCCCTAAAACCCCAATTCCTTCCCCTCCAAAACAGTTTAAGAAGTTTCTTTTCAAACAAAAGTCAAAAATTTCTCCGCGAAAAGACTCCGAAAAGAAACAGTCGTCGTCCGATTCGTCGGAGAAGAGTAGCGAAAATACGGAAAATATTTACGAAAATATTTACACTCCGGATGTCCAGACGCTGCAGAAGAACAGAGAAAAACTTGAAGAAGAAGGGATAAGACCCATATCTTCGTTCCTCTGGAGCGAGTCCGCCATTTTGTCGACGAAAGCTACTCTGTCCAAATCGAGGTCGATGGCGGAGGAAAAAAAGGAAGAAACAATCTATGGAGAATGTTCTAAAATAAAAGATGGCAAATTACACCAAATACAACAAAGAGAAAATGACGAACAGTCGATGAGATACGACAAAATAGGATCTCCGTTCCTGTCCAAAAAGTCTTCCGACGACTCCAATTCGGAAGGCGACGACTATACCGAAATTCAAAACAATTCGAGTGGCGACTCTCAGACGATCGCGTACGACGATATCGGAGCATCGAGCGCCGTTAGTTACGACGAAATCGCGGCTCCTTCTTCGTGCGGTTACGATGATATCCGTCCTCCATCTTCTGAAGAATACGATCCATTCAAAACCCCCTCGGAGGGGTACGACCCCGTTAACCCACCCAAATCGGATTCGAGTCAGTATGATGACTGCGATGGTGGGGTAGTAATGGCCGAATTAGCGGTCGTGAGGGAAGACCAGTTATATTCTCTAGGGTATGTTTACGACGATATATCGATGTACAACGCGTCGCAAATGTCCCATTCGTACGAGCCTGTGTGTCCTCCCGATACCTCGACCCCAACCCCGTACTCCATTCCGATCATACAGGAGACACCGGAAGCAGAAAACTCGGCCAAAGCCACATCGGGAGACGCGGCAATAAAAGAAAACAGCGCCAATGATGTTTATGAATCAGGTCAGCATTAAACAAATTCGGAAATGGTGACTAGTTGTAAAATTTTAACGAACATACCAAAGTCTACGGATTACCCCTTATTTGATAACCATAGTAACCTATACCGAGTGTATATTATACAAAAGTTATGAAATAAAGGTAAATCCCCACGTCATAACCTTGGTAAATTATACCAAGGGTATATTTATGTTATGTTCGTTTGATTGGAATATTTGACCTCCGTCGCAACATCTAAGTTCATATGACAGAGGGGACCTACAGTTTTACGTGAAATCCGAACCAAGGGTCGCTCTATAATCTGGGCGTAGAGGACGGTCTTCCATCCAACTACTAACCAGATCCAATGTCGCTTAACTTCGTTGATCGCGAGAAGCGGAGTGACGACATCATCCACGACGTAGCCCATCCAGGTTATGAATTAAGGGTTAATATTCAGACCACGTTTGTACAGTTTCATACAACTTTCGTTGTGAAATTCAGAAAAGCCAATCTGTCATTGAATATGCAAAATACCAAGACCATTAAAATTATGAACTTCACATTCGAAGTCACTGTATCAGAATTTGCGCAGTTTCATCTAAAATTTAAGTACCTTTGAACCTGAAGTGAATGAAAAGCTTTTATTGACTTAAATTCTTGTTAAAAAATCTTCTGAAAAAAATTTAGATATTATAATGCCGACGTGGATTGACTAGCTGTACGTAGGCTTTGAGTATAATGAAGTTTAGTTAAGATTATAGTCATAACCTAAACTTTAGTTAAATATAAATGTTTAAAAACTAAAATTATAAACTTAAAATTTAACTTAAATAAAAACGAAGTTTAGGTGCTGGTTAAGTGTGCGGTCTACCTACGATTGGTTAGGTTTAATCATGATATTTTCGTTAAAACTAACGAAAATATCATGACTAAACCTAACCAATCGTCAAAGGCGATTGACAATGGGATGTAAACAAACAATTAGTAGATAAGAAGCTATAATTAAAAGGTAGACCGCCGAATCGTAGGTAGAGTAAATTAGGTAAGTTACAGTTCATTATCAAAACTAACCCATCTGTAAATCATCTGTAAGTTAATAATAAGTGTTATTTGCATTATCTGTACAACGTCAGACATGTTCCGTTGTTGGCGAAAACGAGTGTCAGATATTGGAATAAGGAACTGTAGGTGAAATGGGACTTGTATTCCTTTACGGGATTTAAACACTCTACCACGAACGGTATAATTATTTTTAAAATGCAATATTTCACTTATTTGCTTATTATGTTTAGCGAAAAATCTCGGAGCTTTTGAAGAATAGGGACCCCAGCCTTCTTTAGTTAGCTTTATAAGGCTAACTAACGAAAATATCATGACCTAACCTAACCAATCGTCAAGGGCGCACAGTTAACCTAACGATTGGTTAGGTTAGGTCGTGATATTTTCGTTAGTTAGCCTTATAAGCCTAACTAAAGAAGGCTGGGGTCCCTATTCTTCAATAGCTCCAAAATCTCTCTCTCTCTCTCTCTCTCATAAAAGGATAGATTGATAGATGAGTGATATAAACCCATTTTTAACAGACGAATCAGAGAGCGGTCCTCACGAGGTATTTTCCTACAAACTCACAAAAATTGGGGTTATCACCGACCAAAATACCCCCGAAACAAACCCCCCCAACTCATCTCCCATTCCTGGGGAGACCTCCCGCCACTTCAGAAAGAAAGCTTCTCAGAATTCAGGTAACGATGATGTTTCAAGTTGTTTGGTATCCTTCGTAACAACTGTAAAGGTTGTATGAGGGAGGAGACCTGCAGCTTGACGTGGAATCCGAACCGCTGCCCCACTAACGAAGAAGCGGAGAAGCGCCTTAATCGCTGAAGTCCTCCAAACCGGGACTCGAATCCAGGTCCTACAGATTGAAAACCCGGTCTTCTACCACTAGGCTACCCTGGCGGATAAGTTGGAGTCGGAATCTTTCAAGTAACTCTGGGAAGCAACCACAAAAGCTATATCTTTCGGAGGAGCTTCCGACTGAAACTCGCCCTGACGGGTTATGTGTAACATATTGAACTGAATCAACAACAACAACAACAACAACTATACTACTAGTACTACTACTGTTACTACTGCTATTTTGCAGTTCAGACCTAGAATCGAAGACGAAAATCAATCACTGAAGTTTATAGACTTAATTTTTTGTTGTATTTTATTTATACAAGACATTCTTGAATCACGGGATAAGCGATGTCCCATATAGGGACTATAAGGGACGCGGGGCGGTTTTTGTACATTTACGGAACTGTCCATTTAAATACGGAACGGACGGCCACTTTGGTCATAAAAACTGTTTTACACATACATTTGTCTCTTAACTCGAACCCCGCCAGGATAGCCCAGTGGTATAGAACGTCGGGTTGTTACTATAAAAACCCTGGGTTCGAGTCTTGGCTCGGCCGTGTTTCTCTGGGTCTTCCTTTTCGGGTACAGTGGTTCAGATCCCACATCAAGCCGTAGGTCCCCTCCATCGCGTGATCTTTCATAGATGTTACAAAGGAAATTGACTGTGGAGGCCCAGTGGGTGTAACACCGTCTTCCCCGTAAACGAAGTGAAAACACTGAGGTCAGGGTTCGACTCCCGATAATACTGGTAATAATAATCGAGAAGTCAGCGCAGTGGACCACATTAGTTAGCCTGAGCGCTGTGCCAGTTTCTGGCCCTCATTATTATTATTATTATTATTATACAGGGTGTCCACAATGTCTTGTCACCCCAGTAAAATACTAACTGATTTTCGTTTTTCTTTCAAACCCATTCGAAATGTGTGGTAGCAGCAACTATATGATTGAACAACGCATATTGGCTAGTACCTGGGTCCATGAGCGATCACTTAATGGCAAAACCATTGAAAATATTTGCGCAGACCTCCAGGACCGGTTCAATCGTACACGTACAGCTCCTCCATGGAGATTGAATCGGTCCTGGAAGGCTGCACGAATATGTTAAATGGTTTTCCCATTAAGTGGTCGTTCATGGACACAGGTACTAGCCAATATGGCGTTGTTCAAGCGTATAGTTGCCGCTGTCACAAGTTTCAAATGGGTCTGAAAAAAACTAAAATCAGTTGGTATTTTACTGGAGTGACAAGACATTGTGGACACCCTGTACATAGATTACAGCGCTACCTTTTCTTTTAAACTTTTTCAAAGATAAAAAAATAAAAATTAGGGCAAGTTTATGAATGGCAAATATGAATCCATGAATTATTCTCTAATGAAGTTAACGAATTGAAAAATATGTAGTGAATAAGGGTACCCAGTACCTCAGTGGTTACGGTGGCGGACTCCGGTCGTCGGTCTGGCGCTGGTTCGCTCCTGGCTACTGGCATCGGGTGGAGTTGAGGGCATACTCCTCCGCGTTGCAGATGCGGGGTGGGTGAATGTGCTTCTTGGATGTTACCTTTTTCATAGCGAGTAAAATATCTGAAATAAAAAAAATAGGTCTTCATTATCTACCATAATGCTAATTACAGGGTGTCCATAAAGTCGTGTTACAGTTTCGAATGGAAATAAAAAATAATATTGAATATACAAAAAAGTTTCGTTAAAAACGGTAAATAAATGAACATGCACGCGCGTGAGATACGAAATTTCAACGTGTCTTCCCTGTAAACAATGCTTTTCGATCTCGTTTCAAAATTAGCGAAAATAGCTTCACAAAGATTATGACGTTTAACTTAAGTCCTTGTTTAACCCTTTGAGTTCCAGCGGGACTTTAATGTCACACCGGAAATAATAATAATAATAATATGAGGCCTTCAGAGGAAGAAGTGGCTAAGCGACATAAGTTAAAAACGTCAGAAAATGCGTTAAAAACTTTTATCAATTTGAAATAACTTTTTAACTTTTGAACTTATTTCGACGAAATATCTTCAAAAAGTTCAAAAGTTATTCCATTTTCAAATTTGGTACAACTTTAATTGCGTTTTTTAATTTTCTGTCGCTTAGCTACTTCTTCTTAGGAGAGCCTCATATATCGTACAAAAATACAACTTTTCTATAAATGCTTTTACGTGTTTATATAAGTTTAGTTGTCGTTAACACATTCACCGTCACTCACCACTTTTTAAGAAGGTAACAACCAGCCACCGCTACCATTTTTGCAAGTTTTTACCCAACTATTGAACTACAGGGTCTCACCAAAAATTTAAACAAAATTTAAAAGTAAAGATATCTCTGAACAAAATATACCAAAATAAAGCTCATAAATCAAACGTTCAAAGCGAGATTTCTCGTCTTTGGCGGTCAACTGATTCGTGTCCAAAAAGACGAGATTTCTCGTCTTTGGCGGTCAACTGATTCGTGTCCAAAAAAGACGAGATTTCTCGTCTTTGGCGGTGAATGTGTTAAAAGGAACTCAAAATATGTGTAATTTAAGTAACTAGTTACTAATTACTTGTTACTAAAAAATTTTGGTTTTGAATAACAATAAGTGTTGTACTTTTTGGTTCAAACCAACAAAAATATTCGTGAGCGAAAGGATTTATGTTTAGTTAAATGAACGCTAGTTTTAATCCTTTCTGGCCAAAGTAAACAATCTCAGACAGGGTTTCCCAAACTGTGGTCTGCGGTTACATCTCAAGCGCGGGGGGGGGGGGGGGGGGGGGGTCCGTGGTGGTATCTCCAAACAGAATTCCAAATATTACTACACTAACAAAAATAATAATTCGCGTAATTCTGTCAAATATTGGAATTTTAGCGTTAACCTCGAAATTCTTAATCGTATGGTTCAATTTTGTAATAATATTATTCTTAAATATGAAAATAAAAACCCACTCTAATAGACAGAGTTTATTTCCACAACAGTTTCGATGCCCACTGGCATCCTCCTCGGGTGGATACAGAAAAACTGTTGTGGAAATGAACTGTCTATTAGAGTGGGTTTAGCGACATTTTCGCTCGTGGATCCTTTCCATTCTCTTATTTAAATTTTATCTTAACTCTCATTACAAATTAATGTTAGCCATAATACGCACTGTGCCTTCTCTATAGTGGCCATTTTTGTTTGGTCGCATTCTAGTACTGAAGTTATTTCACGGCTGCCGTAGACTAAAATTAACTTAAAAATCTACTCTAAATGAGGGGTCGCGCGTCTTAAGGTACCTAAGCGCCACCACAGGCGAAAATGTGTTTTTGATAGATATTACTATTTTCACCCTCCCTGTATCGCGTTGGTTTGGGTTATAATGACCTTACGACAATAGAAGTATGGTTGAAAACCTTATGAAGCAAACTACTTTTTTCACCTCTATCGCCAGCCAAAAGTTCACCCAAAGTTTGGCATAATAAGAAAATAAAAAAAATAAAAAAAAAATATATATAAAATATAAAATATGAAAATCTATTCCAAAAACTCATAACATCTTCATTAGCATACTTAGAACTCTAATTTAGCCAAAAATGAACGTTCTAGCTCAATTAATAACAGATACTATTGCGAGAATATTGCTGAACTTTGGAGGCGATTTCTGGCGAATTTTAATTTTGGCGCTTAGGTACCTCAAGACGCGGGACCCCTCAAATATTCTAACTTGAATTATTTTGACGATTCAATATTTCTTTTTTTATTTCCATTCAGAACCGTAACAGGACTTTATAAACGCACTGAATACAAATGAGACAACGAGCGATTCGCGAGAGTACAGTAAATAATATAGTATTTGGCGTTGTTTAACTTCCTTCGTAACGTCTCAGAAGGTCATATGATGTAGGGTACCTACCCTTTGACGTGGAATCCAAATCCCCAACCTCACCAAGGAAGACCCAGAGAAGCGCCTTTATCCCTGAAATCGGAAGTCCAAGTCGTGACTCAAATCCTTCTGGCCCTTCGGATTAAAAGCTCGGCGTTCTTCCACGAGTCGAACCTGACCTCTTATGACGATAACCAAACCTAACCTAGCTTAACTTAACCAAATTTAATATAGCCTCTATAGTATCATCCCGACCTCCAAACCAACGTGCCTGACGAGCTAAGCATCAAAGACACCTTTACGAAACGTTCACATCCGTTTAGAACGTGTAGAAACGTTACAGAATGTTGAGTAAATAACAGTTGTTTGGAGTCATATCGACGTGTACTTCGCGTTTCACGAAATGATTCCTCAGTATGACTCTACAATCACACAATTTTCACACTCACCCACGCATTTCTTCTCATTCTATACGAAGATGTCTGCCTGAAGAAAAGGAAGAAGAAAGGAACATGTTCGGAGGGCATTATTTACGACTTGAAGGAGGAGGAGGACGACGACGAAGCGGTGGATTCGTGGGAAGACATGACAGACTCAGAGGAGGAAAATGAACTTCCCGTTACCTTGACAACGAAGCTTCCTTTGTGAGTAGATTAATCGTTGCGTCTCAGATATTTTTGTAGTAGTTTCTGAAGATCTTTGTGTACGCCTAAAAAGCACACACACACGTTTGACCTCCCCAAAAATCCGGACATTTTCACACTTTCTCACATTGGTACCTTTTCCGTTATCTACCCTCTTGAAACCTACGGGAAGATTATTGAATGCCCGGTTAGGTCAACTGTACGCTCTTAACGACTGGTTAGGTTAAGTCGTGAAATTTTCGTTAAAACCAACGAAAATATCATGACAACCTAACCAATCGTCAAGGCCGTACAGTTGACCTAACCGGGCATTCAATAATTTTTCCGTAGGTTTCGAGGGGTGGGGGGGTAGATAACGGAAAAGTACCCTCATATTTCAATTCTGTATCACGACACTCGCCCAATTTAAAAAACTTTAAATTTTAAAACTCCAGCCAAACCAAATTCAGCCTTACCTAACCTAGCGTAACCTACGAGTAACCTAACCTAACCTAACTTTAATTAGCTTATATCCCCTTTTTGCACGATTAAAAAAATAGCATTTATAAAATAATTCACCGCGACATTGCAAATGTTGGGATACGCACGTTCGTGTCGCGACGGGCTGTGTATCCTCAAAATCGTCGCGATTGCATAGGTAAGACACCCCTCCCCAAACACACACACTATGTATATAAATATTATTCCATCGTAATTGGTGTAAATGACTCATGAGATGACATTTCCCACTTTCATTTTTCTGGCTTTTGTTATTGACGATGAAATTACCTCTTTTCCCTTTGACCGGATGAATGCTTGAACACGTGTTACATCTGGGTTTGGGTTTACCTGTCCGGTAATCACAGGTGGGTGTATCGTGACACACATACATACACATACACTTGGACGGAAAATATTTCCGAGTGAGTCACGAACTCTCTCTCTCTCTCTCTCTCTCTCTCTCTCTCTCTCTCTCTCTCTCTCTCTCTCCTCTCTCTCTCTCATATATATACACCTTAACTTACAACCTTACAAAGGTTTCGCGCGATGATTTCTCATTTCGCGAAGGTCAAGCTTGTCGCCCCTCCTCTCGAGTTGGCCTGGTGAAGTAGTGAATTGGATTCTTGTGCTCTCCACCTCACATAGCCAGGTACGCCCGGCTCATCGGAGATTGTTCTGAGCCAGGCGTCTAGTCTTCTTTTGAAAATGTCCACTGCAACTCCCTTCGTGTTTCTTAGGTCTTTCCCGTCTTTGGGCAACTGATTAAACAGTTTTGGTCCTCTCATTACAAAACTATTTTCTTTCAGGGTTAAGGATGTTCCCTGTCTCGCCTTCAACTTGGGAATACGACACAGTCTACCGTTTCTACCTTCCACCGTTGTTTGGGGAGTTATAGGGTTCAGAGTAAGATTAGGGACTAGTTTCTCCATTATTTTCCAAGTGTAAATAATGGTGTATCTCTCTCTTCTCCTTTCCAGTGAATATAGGTCTAGTTCGCGTAACCTTTCCCAGTAATTTACTTCTTTGCACCCATTGATCTTGGCTGTGAAGCTTCTCTGGATCCCTTCCAGCTGTCTAATGTCTTCTTTTTTATATGGGGATGTTAGGACCGAGCAGTATTCCAATTTGGGTATGATCAGGATTTTCAGTAGGGGAATCATTACATTCCTATCCCTTCGTTTAAAGGTTCTCAATATCTGTCCCGTTATTCTCTTTGCTCTGTTTACTGCTATCTTATTTTGTGTTTCAAATTTCGCATCATCTGTCATTACAACCCCTAAATCTTTTGCTCTGGAATTTCTCTGAATTTCCTGTCCATTTGGGGTATAATATTCCATGGATTTTAGGTCTTCTCTTTTTCCGTACCATAATAGCTGAAATTTCTCGGTGTTAAACTTCATATTGTTGTCTTCCGTCCACTTGTAGATTCTGTTTATGTCGGTTTGTAGAGATCCTATGTCTTCTGGGTTTCTTATTTTTCTACTGATCTTTGTGTCATCCGCAAAGGATGTTACTGTGCTGTTTCTGGTAACGTCCTCATCTATGTCAGTTAGCATGATTATGAAGAGTAGTGGAGCTAATACTGTTCCATGTGGTACTGAGCTGAGGACCTCTGGTTCTGATGATGATACTCCTTGTACTGTAACGACTTGCCGCTGCTCACTAAGGAAATTATATATCCATTTCCCTACTTTTCCTGTTATTCCCATATATTTCAGTTTATGTATTATGATTCCATGGTCACACTTGTCGAACGCTTTAGCAAAGTCTGTGTATAGTACATCATAGTTTTCATTACTTTCAAGTGCATCAATAATGTTGTTGTAGTGTTCCATTAGTTGTGATAGGCATGATCTGCCTGACCGAGACCCGTGTTGGTTACACTGGTCAACACTCATTTTATTGCCAATCATATTAGAGTGATTTTGGGGTAACTTTGTGGTGCTGATTCCGAATATGACATCGGTTTTGCTAGATTGGCTCTAATTTATGATATTCGGTACCCCATTGAAACACGTAAAAATGCAAAAAATTTAATGTTCAGGCGGAGCCTACTTACAAATCGCATTGAAATTGTCTCAAATCATACAAAAGTAAACACATGAAATACATAATGGCATTTTATTCGGTCTCACCATCTAGAATGTTCCGGTAGTTTCCCATATGCACGCGTTATGGTTACGTTTCCTATTAATTGAAGGTATTCATTATCTCAAGAACTAGAGCCAATTTCGGAAAAACTACTTTCATTTTGGAATTCAGCAACCCCAAAATACCCTAAATTCGTACGAATTTCCTTGGCAACGAAAAAAAAATGTTTTTTTGTTGACCTGTGTTATCATTGAATTTTTTCTGAGTTTCCAAAAAGTCATAGATTTTCTGTCTAACTATTCTTTCAAATATTTTAATAAGATGAGATGTAAGCGACACTGGCCTATAGTGTTTGGCCTCGGATCGATCTCCTCCTTTATATATTGGGACTATGTTTGCGCTCTTCAGGATGCCCGGTATTTCTCCCGTGTCTAGTGGTCGTCTCCATATCCAGTATAGGGGCTCAGCGATTGCATTCTTGCAGTTTTTGATCAGTGTGGCATTCCATTTATCCGGTCCTGCCGCTGAGTGTGTTTTTAGTTTCCCTATGGCTTGTGTTATATCATCCGTCGTAAAGTCGAAATCCGTTATACTTTCCCCTTGTGGTTCTTCTTCAAAGAACGCGTTTCTATCGCATATCAATTTGTCAGTTTTTGGGATACTGAAAGATGATTCGTACTGAGCTCTTAATATTTCAGATACTTCTGTTAGATCATCAGATAAAGCACTGTTCTAATTTTTTAAAGGTCCGATAGTCGCATGGTTTTTCAACTTTCTTTTTGCGAAATTATAGAAGTACTTTGAGTTAGCCTTTATCGCTTCTATAGCGCCGTCGTCTTCTTTTTCTGTATGCTTCTCGATTAGTTCTTGTATGACGACATCGATACTTTGCAGTTTATCATTTAATATTTTTCTGATCTTGTTATCTTTACAATTACTTAATTTTGCAGTCACTCTTTTTCTCTTTCGAAACAGTGCCCTCTTTTGTCTCTCGAACCTGCTTCTCTTTCCTCTTTGTTGTATCTTTGGGACATGTTTTTCCACAATTTCTAACGTCTTCTCTTCTAACGTCAGTAGCATCTCCTCCGTTGTCTTGGCCTCGAAAATGGTTTTCCAATCTGTTACTTCCATGTTGGATGTCACATCTTCCCAGTTTATAGCTTTGGAGTGAAAATTAAAAATTTCGAATTTGCTTCTTTCTGTTGTGCGTGTTCTTTCCTTTCCTGTTGCCTTTATATTAGTTGCTATTTCAATGATGTTGTGGTCCGATATCATAGTTGGGGATACTTCTACATTATCAATTAGATTACTGTTGTTTGTGAATACCAAATCTAGGCAGTTGTTTTTTCTTGTGTTTTCTGTTATTTCTTGCGTTAACATAAATTCATCAGCTAGAGCTAGTAGCATTTTTACCTGCACCTGGTCTTCTCGTGTGTCCCCCTTGTCCTGGTGTATACATATATTTTTTCCTATCCTTTTATATTTCAAGAATGGGAAATTAAAATCACCACAGAGAAAAATATTTGGGGTTGGAGAGTGTAGATCTTTTACCCAGTTTCTTACCTCTGTAATGGAATCTGAAAATTTTGAGGTTGGCGTGTTTGGGGGTCTGTACATTACAATTAGTACCATATTTAATTTTTCAATTTTTGCTGCTACACATTCTACGTAGGTGTTTGAGGTACTTATAGTAATTTCTGCTGTGTGCCTTTCGCGTGTGTAAATAGCACATCCTCCTTTACGTCTCACTGTTCTGTCGGCTCGGAGGATGTTATAGTTGTCAATTTGTATTTCTTTTTTTGTCAATGCAGGACTCACAATTTTCACAGTTCGCCTGGCAGTCCTTTAGATGAGTTTGCGTGACGCATGCAAAGTCTGCTCCGGCTTCTTGCATGAGTCCTTTCAGGTATACAACTTTGTTCGTGGAATGGTTTGATTTAAGGCCCTGTATGTTGGCTAGGATTATTTTTATTTTTTCTCTTTCGTTTTCGCATACAGGTGGTTCCGATTTGTTTTTCAATGGGGGTGCCGGTTTCGTTGCCTCGTGGTCCGAGAATTTACCTCTTTTTATCGTTGTCGATACCTGTTGTCCCGATAACGCATGAAGTGCCTTTGTTCGTACCTTCTGTCCGGCTCTCGGATTCCTATATTTGTCAGCTAGTTTTGTAATTGCTGGATAGTATTTAGCAGCTGAAATGTGTTGGCTGCGTCTAAACAATTGGCACTCTTCTTTGATGTTCGTTTTTTCTGTTCACTCGTTGCGTTCCTTTGAGGGTGGTGGTATCGGCATTTTTTTCCGTATTTGCAACTCCCATATCTTGCATAGTGTTGCAGACCGTAAGATGGTGGAACATGCATTTCTTATCAAATTTGCAGTATCCACTCGTGTAATGCGTTTTGCATAATGTGGGATGTGCATATATGCATTGCCCATCCCGATATCTGCCGTTCCGTTTCGCGTAGTATTTACATACGATATTTTCTACGCTTCTACTTCTTTTCTTATTATTTTCAAAGTTCTTAATTTTGGCATTATCATTATTTTTCTTTGGCTGTTATTTTCTACGTTTTTAGTTATCTTTTTATCATTTCGCTCTTTGGACCGTTTGATTATTTCGCAACTTTTACTGATTTCTTTTCTTTCATCTATGTCTTCCTTCCGTATTATATTGTTTATATTCTTATTCGTTATTAAATTGTTGTTCCTTATTATGCTGTTATTCGTTATTTCGTCTTCTCTCTCATCCACCCGGTTTTTCGTTGGGGCCATTCCGGACCCATGTGTCCCCATTATTTCAGTCTTTTTTGTAACTTTCGAGTCCGCTATCTCCATTTCTTTAAAGACCGCGAAAGAATTTACGGTCTGTGTACATGTGCCACAGAGAAACTTGATCCCCACGACGTGTTTCGCGTTCGAGACAAGAGTTATTTCCCTATCATTCCAATTCATGCAGATAAAGTCATTCAGTCGTTGACAGAAATCACATCCACAGATCTACAGATCTACAGAAGCTAAGGCTAACAAAGACCCTAAGATCCACTCTAAGGTTAGCCCGAGAGAAAGGAAAGAATAGGGGGTTAAGAGAAGAGAATAAGGGGTTAAGTAAGTAGCAACACCAATCACTCGTGGGTTAACATTCATTCATAAAAAGAGAAAAAAGACTCACCATCATCATCCGCCGGCCACTGCCGACAAGTCGGAAAAATAGTCGGAGAGAATAGGAGAGGGGTGAAAGATGAAAAGAAGTAAAATAAGAACGCTTACAAACCATGCAAACACAGTCTTAACGCACTGTCATAACATGCAAACTACAGACATGCAAGTAAGGAGAGGATAAGAAAAAAAAGAAGTAGGTAAAGTTAAACAAAAAGTGGGTTAGTTTACGCTACGAGCTACATCTACGTTCGAGTTAGTCTAATTTTTTTGTTGTTGTTGGCATATCACGCTGGCATGTCACAAGCTGGCATTATCGTGAACAGACTCATCCTCGACCACCACCACCAGAGCTCCTGTTGCTAATTGTTGTTTTTTTATTTTAAACAACGTTAATACTTTTAAAATGCCTATCTAAATGGTTCTTAAACATATTAACGCTGGTAGAGTTCACGACGGGCGCGGGAAGATTATTCCATTTATCAATTACTTTAAACGTAAAGATGTTTTTAGCGATATTAGTAATGAAACGTCTGCCACGCAACTTAAATCCGTTATTACGAGTATTGCTTAATCTCCTAGTTTCGAGTGAATGCAAGTCTAACTCTTTAATCCTATTTCCATAAGGCTTGTTGCGCAATGACGGAATTAATTTCGTGGCACGACGCTGAACCCTTTCTAACCTATCAATATCCTCACGCAAATACGGGCACCAAAACTGAACGGCATATTCTAAATGAGGCCTGACTAGGGACGTGTAAAGGGGCAATATAATATCCTTCGATTTAAATTCGAAATTACGCGCTATGAAGCCTAACATCCTATTAGCTTTTGCGCAAGACTCCAGGCACTGGTTCCTAACTTTTAAATCCTTAGATACGCGTACGCCTAAATCTACTTCCTCGTCAACGCTCGCTAACTCTCTATCATCCATCGTGTACGTGTAATTATTGTTACGAGAACCTATATGCAAAACTTTACATTTGTCTACGTTAAATTGCATCTGCCACTTAACCGTCCACTCCATAATCCTATTTACATCGTCTTGGAGCCTATTTCTATCGTCCTCGTTAACAACCCTACCGCCTATTTTAGTATCGTCCGCGAATTTTGACACGTTACTAGTCAATCCTACATCTATGTCGTTAATGTAGATTACGAATAGCAATGGGCCTAACACTGAACCCTGTGGGACACCGCTACCTACATCCAACCACCCCGATTCACTACCATTAACAACGACCCTCTGTCTCCTAGCACGAAGCCATTCCTCTAACCAGTTAGCTACCTGACCGCGTATATTGTGCGCTTTAACCTTCGCAGTTAATCTTCTCTGCGGAACTGTATCGAACGCCTTTTTAAAATCTAAATAAATAACGTCAGCCGCTCTATGCCTATCGTATTCGCGCACTATTTCGTTATAAAATTCTAACAAATTAGTTAAACAAGATGAATGGCGTCGAAACCCATGCTGACTACTATTAATCAAATCTCTACTTTCTAAGTGATCGATGATACGATCCCTAACTACGGATTCCAAAAGTTTACCGACAATTGACGTTAAGCTAATGGGCCTATAATTGCTAGCTACTGTGCGGTCGCCTTTTTTAAAAATAGGCGTAACGTTAGCTAATTTGAAGTCTTCAGGAGTAATCCCCGTTTCGAGTGACTGATTAAAAATCTTCGTTAAGGGGCCTACGATAATGTGTTTCAAATCTTTCAAATGTCTGGGATAAAAAGCGTCAGGGCCTGGAGCCTTGCTAACTTTTAGCCTATCGATATAATGCGCAATCTCAGCCTCGTAAACAGTTATTTCATCCAAAATAGTCTCGCTACTAAATGGAACGATATCGTCCACATCGGGGACATTATTTACGTCTTCTACGGTAAAAACTGTCGCAAAAAAAGTTATTGAAAATACCCGCCATCGCCTGAGCGTCAGAAGCCAAAGCGCCGTTAACATCCACTAGAGGGCCTGTGTTATCTTTTATCGGCTTACGATTATTGACGTATTCAAAAAACTTTTTTCGATTATGTTTACTATCCGCAGCTATAAGTATCTCTAAATTACGCTTAGCATTCCTAACTGATCTTTTAACCTGACGTCTAAGCTCGATATATCTATTAAAGTTAGCTGCCGTGCCATTGCGCTTATTAAGTCTATACGCTCTGTTACACTCGTTTATGAACTCGCCTATTTCCCTAGGCCACCATTTGGCCCTACCATGATTTCTAGCGCGCTTGGGCCTACGAGGAATAAACTCCCTTTCAATATTCATAAAACTTTTTTAAACGCCTCCCAATGCAAATTTGTGTCATTACCCATAAATAAGTTATCCCAGTCCACTACTCCCATCCTATCCGCAAAACTATCAAAATTAGCCCTACGAAAATCAGGGACTTCTATTACGTTACTATCCTTAGTGTTTTCTATCAATAACTTAAACCTAAGAATTTGCTGATCACTACATCCTAAACTCTCGCCTACTTCTAAACCTTCGACTATATTTTCGCCGTTCGTCATCACCAAATCTAAAATATTGTCACCGCGCGTTGGTTCGGTAACCATCTGTCGTAAAAAATTATCCTCCATGAACTCAATCAATCTCAAACCCTCCTCATTACCAGTAAAAGTCTCGTAATAACATTAGGGCAGTTAAAGTCTCCGACAATTATACTATTCCGATTGTCAATAAAGTTACCAAGAAGTGAGTAAAATCTAGTATCTGTATCGAGGGGTTGAACGAGAGGTCTATAAACAACAACAAAATTAAAACTAATACTACGCGCCCTAACTTCAACGCATATCGCATTAATTGCTGCCGGAAAATCTAACTTAACCTCGATAGCCCTAAGGGAATTACGAATGTACAGCAAAACGCCGCCACCAATCCTATGTAACCTATCATTAGTAAAGAGTTTAAATCCCGGTATATCAAGTTCCCCCAACAAGTCCCGAGTCACGGTATTTAACCACGTTTCAGTGATAGCAACTATATCGTAGTTGTCGGAATAAATTATCGCCTTAAATTCGTTTAATCTAATCGCCAAGTTTTCCGTTGTGACCAGATTGCACAAATTACAGGTTACGTGAGAATTTGGACCCATTGCCATGCTATTCCTTAATTAGCGTAAAAAGAAATACCCACACAAATTCTTTTATTTATTTATTTTTATTTCTATTTCTTTCCTTTCGATGGTCGAGGGTATTTCGAGGGTTTTCTGACCTTTGCGTTTTATGACCTTTTTCCTGCCTTGTTTCAAACTTTCTCGAATGCCAACCGTATTTCGTTTTGAATATATATGTTAAAACTGGTGATAAATTATGTAAACTGTATTGCACTTTCTTAATTTTAATGAATTTCACTTTGTAATTTATTTGCACGGATTCACAGATACTTTATTTATATATATATATATATATATATTATGGTGGGAGAAAAGTTTTTAAGGATTTTATACATACACCTATTTAGTTAACAACATTATACGGATAAGTGTTCAAATGATGAACCAAATCAAACAAAAAGTCTGTAAGAATTTTAGGTACTTGCGTATTATCGGGACTACCAAACTGTTTATTATGTATTTTTGCTCGTCATTTTCGTTTAAACTAACGAAAATATCACAACTTAACCTAACCAATCATCAAGGGCGTACAGTTGACCTAACTGGGCATTCAGTTGACCTATTGGGCACTCAGTTGACCTAACTGGGCATTCAGTTGACCTAACCGGGCATTCAATTAACGTAACAGGTTAATATTAGTTATTTCACCTAAATATCTTGTGATCTTTTCGTATTAGGCACTCACTGTCACATTTCGGGCAAGTTAAGGATGAGAGAATAACGCCGTAATTGATAAAACATCCAGTGCTTTGTCTTCATCTAGTATTATCGGGACTACCTACGAAAAACACATTTTTCGTTTTAAGCGATTTTATTCATTGTGGATAACATAATATAATATGTGCCCGGTTAGGTCAACTGAATGCCAGTTAGGTCAACTGAATGCCCGGTTAGGTTAATTGAATGCCCGGTTAGGTCAACTGTACGCCCTTGATGATTGATTAGGTTAAGTTGTGATATTTTCGTTAGTTTAAACGAAAATGACGAGAGCAAAAATACATAATAAACAGTTTGGTAGTCCCGATAATACGTAAGTACCGAATTTTATTCCTACAAATATTTTGTTAAATTGTAATTTAATCTTCAAAGAGTTCTTCATCCGCTATGATACCTTTGTGGATTCTCTCTCTGGAACTCTTCATTGTTCTTCTGAACATATCGAGTGGGATGCTTTTCAGTTCTTCATCTATTCTGCGGTCAAGGGCATTCACATTTGGATAGATGAAACCAGGAGTGTAAAGTTTGTCACGCAAATAAGCCTAAAGCCAGGAATCACTTGGGGTTAAATCGGGTGATCTGGCTTAGGGGTGCACCGGATATTCGGCCGGATATTGCGAAATATCCGGTATCCGGCCGGATATAGGCCAAGACATTAGAAAATTAACACCTGTGTGAAAATCTGCCATAATATGATAATAACACATTACAAATAATATTTTATATACAAAAAATGGAAAGCCCTCCAGGGCCCACCCTTAAACCAGTCCAGCAACACTTTTTATATTAAATCAACACAATACTGATGACAAGAATAAATAAAACATCTGTCCATCCTTAACGATTACAGTTCTATTAATATAATCAGAACTTTTTATAAAAACGTCTCGGCGTTAAATTTTTTAAAAAGAGGAAAAATATTGCTCGACCCCTGCACTTGCTTTCCATTCTTTTTTCTCCTTTTTTCCTTTATTTTCAAAACAATACAAAACATTACAAGCTTGACAAATGTAAAACAATACATTGAATACAATATAAAATGCCTGGAATGAAATCAATGAATGGAGGGCAGTATTGTGTAGGTCAGATGCCGCCATTCAGCCTGGAGGTCTTCAGAATAAAAAAAACTCAACAACAGTGATTTAGAACTTTTTTCCGTTGTGGTGCAGAAACAAGAGCATTTCTCCTCTTTTAGGCAATATTCGGGATCGCCTTGCTTCATAGATGTTTCCATATTCAGAAAACATTCTCTCTGAAAATACAGAGGATGCGGGTGTGCGGAGAAGCTTTGAAACAATAGTTTTAAGGAGAGGAAATCGGTCCTCCTGCTTCCAAATTTCAACTGGACAGCGTTTCCTATCTACGAGAGGTTCAGATGCATATCGGTCTAACTCCCCTGCAATCAGTAGAACAGGAGCAGTCTTTTTTTCAACCTTTCTTCTCTTGTAACTTACTTCCCCAGATTGCTCTCCTTTTGTGATCTCCATAAAACACGCTTGAAGAATGTCCTCTTCGTCTTTCCTCTTTCGCATAGGAGAACTGGAATTTGAGCTTCTTTCGCTTCCACTTTCATTACCTTCACTTTCATTTTCATTAGAATCATTACCACCTTCGTCATTTTCAATACCTATGACTTCTTCAATCAGCCAGGATTTAGTCTGCTCTTTTTGATCTTGTTGAAAGAAAGATAACTTATACCGCGGATCTATTGCAGTCGCAGTCACATAAGCCCTGTTTTTCATTATGTTCAAAGACTTCCCATCATTACTCTCCGACAAGAAACGTGCTCGAAGAGAAGTCAGGAGTTCTCTCTTTGTCGTTTGAACACCTTGGTCATCATGGCCAATCTTTGAAAGAAATCTTTGTAAAATACAAATGCTTGGAATTTCGGAAGACAAAGTTGATTTTTCCGAACTCATTTCCTGAGTTAGTTGGAAGAATGGTTTTAATATTTTAAGGAGATTTCGTATCAGTGTCCACTCGAAGGATGTGATGGTAGGTAATTCACTACGATTAGCCAAATACAGTTGCACTGGAATTTTTAATTTATATAATCTTTCTAGCATCAAATATGCACTGTTCCAACGTGTTGGGACATCTTGAACCAATAGGAGAGGCTCAAGATTTTGCTGCACTTGAATGTGTTTGAAATTGTTACAGGCCAAAGGAGAATGATTAAAGTGAGTTCAAGGCGGCGACTTTTTGCAAGGATATTAATTACACTCCTCTGAACCATAATTGAGTCACTAATAACCAGTTGGAGTAAATGAATGCTGCAGTGTATTGAAGGTATTTCAGCCAGGTCATTACCAAGAGCCATATTACTAGCTCCATCCCTCACCAATAAATTCCTCTTATTTGCGTCAAGATCCCAACTATCCCACATAGAGCGAAACTTTTCAGATATATTCTTGCCAGTATGCGACCCTGAGAAATGAGAGGCATGTAGCACAGCATCGTATCTTTCAAAATCTTTACCGACCCAGTGACCCGATAATGATATAAAACTTCCTTGAGAGGTTGTGCATGTCCATATATCTGAAGAAAAGCTGACATGCTTTACTTCTTCCAGCTTCTGAGCAATTTTAGACTTGAACTCATTATAAAGACGAGGAATTATAGTATCAGAGAAGTACCTTCTGCTCGGTAAGAGATCTCTGGGTTGGAGGTAGGCCATTAGATCAATAAAACCATCATCTTCAACTAAAGTAAATGGCTGGTTGTCCAAAGTCATCATCATCATGCCAATTTTACGGTGAATCATCACAGACCTGGAGTCATTGATGTCCCATATTTTTTTAGATGAAAAGCTTTCCTCTATTATTGAGATCTGCTTACTCATTTGGTCCATTTTCTTTTCTTTCAGAGTACTACCAGTAGAAGTTGATGGTCTAGCCCATATTATATCTATGCCTATTTCCTTTGATTCAGTCGAAGCTAGTCTTTTTTTGTCATTTTCGTTTTTGGCTTCGTTTTGGCTTCGTTTTTGGCTACCTTTCTCCGTCCCACGTTTGATAATCTTTTGGCAAATATTACACTTTGCGGTGATATCGCTAGGATCATTTATTGTATACAGTGGCCACACAAAACTTGTCATGATTAATACTTAATGGTTTAATACAACACAAGAACCTGAAAGAGAACAAAACAATTAAACATCTGAATATACTTAAATTATTATTTATCTTATATTTGGGGGGGGCGCTGCCCCCAATGCAAAACAACATAGCAATATGAGTGTAAAAATAATACGGTACCTAATATTACAAAGCTGGGCACTTGCGGTATTTTTTGCGGTACTGCGGTACTACCGCACTACCAAACCGGTACCGCATAACGCAGTACCGCAAAGGATCGCTGAAAGTACAGCAGTACCGCTACCGCATTCAAATTTCCCGCGGTACTTTCCGCGGTACCGACAAACACGACTTTTCAAAAAATTAACACTTTTTTTGAAGTAAACCTTATTACAGGAGTACAGTAAGACGAATGCTGCGTGTGTTGCATCAGCCTAACTCTAGACACGTTAAGTTTTCGTTCAGAACATGTTACGTTGCCATCCTATCACAACGCCTCAGTGCAGTGCTTGCTTTTGAGCCGGTTGCACGTGTGTTACATTTCTGTGACAAAGATCGATTTTTAGCCATTATGGCAGAAAGTTCAGGTGCGAAATCGCCGATATGCAATTTCTGAAAATATGTGCTATTACTTGTGTTGTTCTTGTGTGCAGTACCGCAGTACCGCGGAACGCACCAGGGGGACCTGAAAAAGTACCGCAGTACCGCGTAACGCACTGGGCATGCTGAGGTACCGCAGTACCGCGTAACGCACCCCCAAATTTTGGTACCGCGCCCACCACTGCCTAATAATATATATCCGGCATATCCTGTATCCGGCCGGATATGAAAAATTCATATCCTGTGCACCCCTAATCTGGCTGGCCACTCGATGGGACCTCGCCGCCCAACCCATCTATCTTCAGGGTTGATATCCAGAATCTCTCGGGCAGCTGCACAGTAATGTGGCGGCGCTCCATCATGTTGATAAAGCCAATTCCTGCCAACGCCATTAGTAAACTGTGGCAAAACTTTGTCTCTCAATACCTGGCAATAACGTTTTCCATCCATGGTATCCCTCGATATGTCAAAGGAAACGAGTCCTGAATAACCAATGCACGCCCAAACTGTTAGTGTAGGGCCCAGCCGTTTTAACGGGTTTACCCAATCGTATTTTCGGATTTTTTTTCGCCCAGTAGTGAACGTTGTGTGTGTTTCCTTTACTCATTAAACCGAAGACAAATTCATCTGAAAATTTGATCTTTTGAAAGAAATCTGGATCACTGTTGAATTTTTGTCTCATTGTTTCAGCAAACTGCAGCCGTCCATCAGAATCATCGTCGTATATGAACTGAGAGTAAATGGGTTTGTAATCGTGGTACCCCCGTGATTTCAATATTTTTGCGCCTGAAAATTTGGAAGTACCCAATTCCTGCACGACTTTTCTCGTTGAAGTTGTTGGCTCGACTTCAAAACTGGCGAGAACATTTTCTTTTTTGTTGTCTCCTGTCGCCGTCACTGGCCTTCCGCTTCTTGGACGATTTTTTACCAGGTTCCCTGTTTCCAAAAGTTTGAGCTTTCAGTATCGAAGAGGGGTTGCATTTGGTGGTGGTTTATTATATTTTTGTTGAAATAAACGCAAACTTTCTTCACACTCGTAAGAAATAGCCCACGATACAAGATACACTTTTTCTTCATTGTTGTATTCCATCCTTAGTGACATGGTGCTGACTGAGGCTAGGACCTTCCTGTTCGAGCCTAGGGTCATTCCTGGCCTTGTATAGTTGCTTTGAAAAGGATCGCATACACTGCAGTAATATCATTGGAACTTATTTATTATTAACAAATTATTTGTTGTAATGTTGTACTGTTTCAGACCAACAAAGACCCTAGGATCCACTCATGGCTGGTCTACCTAACTGTGTTTGTAATTGTGTATTGCGCATGTCCTCCGTGGTGGCGGAGGGGACCTACAATTTTACGTGAGTTCCGAACCACAAAGCCTTAATTTTACTACCTTAAACTATACCCAATTTATCAACATATGCGTCTAATCGATTTTTAAACATATTTATAGACGTGCTACTAATTACTTCTACCGGCAAACTATTCCACCTATTTACTATTCTATGCGTAAAAAAGTTTTTGGCAACTGCTGCTGTCTCGAACCTTCTACTTGTCAGCTTACACCCATTATTTCTAGTTCTACTATATTGTATATTTCGAAAAAGCTATCTCTATTTACGTTATCGAACCCATTCATAATTTTAAAAACCTGGATTAGATCACCCCTTAGCCTTCTAGTCTCGAGTGTAGTCAATTTTAACTCCTTAAGCTTATCCTCGTACGACTTCGACCAAAGCGATGGAATCATTTTAGTTGCTCGTCTTTGAACTCTTTCGATTTTGTCTATATCTTTGCGCATTTGCGGATTCCAAAATTGGATCGCGTACTCCAAATGGGGTCTAACTAATGATTTATAAAGAGGAACAATAATATCGCGCGATTTGTACTCAAAATTTCGAGCTATAAAACCTAGCACTTTGTTCGCCTTATTGACCGCTACTGTACTTTGTTTCGCCACTTTTAAATCACCAGTGACTATAACTCCTAAATCTTTTTCCTGTTCTACGCTTGCCAACTTCTTCCCTGACATACTATACGCAAAATTACCGTTACGCGAACCTATATGTAAAATTTTGCACTTATCGACGTTAAATCTTATTTGCCATGTGACTGACCAATGAACGATTTTGTTCAGATCTTCCTGGTTTTTACCTCTATCTTCGTCATTAATCGCCCTACCACCCAACTTCGTGTCATCCGCAAACTTTGAAACTGTACTGACTAGGCCGACATCTAAATCGTTAATATATATAAGAAAAAGCAAGGGGCCCAATACAGAACCCTGAGGAACGCCGCTCGCTCCATTAGCCCAACACGACTCCGCTCCATCAACGACCACCCTTTGTTTCCTACCTCGCAACTACTCTTCTATCCAATTTATTACTACACCTCTGATCCCATGAGCCTTAGTTTTTTCAGTCTTTTGTGTAGTACAGTGTCAAACGCTTTTTGAAAATCTAAATACACTACATCTACCTACCGAAACTTTATGTATATAAATCCTTAAAGACGTTTCTCTCACCTTATATATATATATATATTATATATATATATATATATATATATATATAATATATATAATTTTAAAGCAATAATTATTATTAATTAATGATTAATAATAATTGAAAACTGAAAATAATTGATGGTTAATATACTCCCTTTTTCTCTCGTGCTTCGTTTTTTTCAATTCACACTTTCTAAGGTAAAAACTTTATGAAAACGTGTGTGTGTGTGTGTATATATATATATATATATATATATATATATATATATATATATATATATATATATATATAGATGAATTTCACAATATACTGTATATATATAATTAGTTGCGTTCCTGTAATTGCAGTATCAGAAGAGAGCAGCGCCCCCAAAGGGTTCCTCGGTACAAGGTGATCAAAAAACCATGGACCCAGGGAGTTCGAGACGTTGCCACCACCCACAACAGCCGCTTTCACGCCCACGCCCAGTCGCTTTCTTCTAGTCTAGCCAGAGTCAACCCACTCGCCCACGGCAGAGCGAATATTACCCCAACCAAGGCACACCCCTCCTGCAGTTGGGATAATAATGATCACGTGATTGCTTATTCGTGGCGACAGAGGCGTGAGTATTCAAAGTTATTGTCTTTCATCACTTAATTCACTTTGGTCACTTGGATCACTTAAAATCACTGGGGGGGGGGGGGAGGTCACTTAGATAGTTTGGAACATTTAGATGATGTGAATTACCTATCTCACTTTGATCAATTGAATCGCTTAGATCGAAGTCTGCCCAGGGTAAAGTTGGCAATGGTCGCGCATTTGACTCGAAATAAACTCCCCACAAAATACTGTTACAGTGAAGGAAATAAAAATGATGTGAAACATTACTTCTTGTGATGAAGTTACGAAAAGTAATGTTTCGCATCAATTTTATTACTAGAAGTAATGTTTCACATCAATTTTATTTCCTTCACTGTAACCATTTTGTGGGGAGTTTTTTGAAGTCAAATGCGCGACATTAGGACCAGTGCGCGACCATTGCCAACTTTACCCCACATTTATCCATAGTTTAATTCATTATTTAAAATTCACATTTTGATTTTGTTGAACAAAATCAGAAATGTGATTTTTTAGACACCTTCGGAGAAAATGACTCTTTCATTTTTAATTAAGAAAATTCTTTTTTTTTTAATCTTTATTTTATTTAAATTTTTAATTTTATTTATTTTTTTACGCGGTTAAAATTTCGGTTGTTAATATAAATAAACAGATTTCGTTTCAGGCCACGATTGATTGATCCCGTTTGCATGATCAAGTGAATTATTTGATTAAAATTTTGGCGCTGTAATCGCATGGCCTTGGGAAACGCTTGTTTGTGAGGGATGTTTTGGGGGTTATTTTGTAACTTTCTCTAACATTTTCTCTGTGGATTTTGTTTACATACGTGCCTTACGAAAAGGAACCTCGCTCTTACACGGATGTTAAGGTAAGGAAAAATATATATATATATATATATATATATATATATATATAATATGTGTGTGTGTGTGTGTGTGTACAGTAAACCCTCGTCCAACGTGTGTTTGTCCAGCGCGAATTTGCTTATACACGGAAAAATAAATGCGAACAATTATTTGCCGAAAGCGGAAAATTTGATTATACACGGTCCGCCAAACACGCTCTAATACAGTAGTACTGTACGCGTGCCAATGCGCGCTCTAGTGTTTTCTCCTACACTCTCCAACACTCCCGCATCTCCCTCCCTCTAGCGTCACTCCTCGCATCACCCTTTGTCTCAGTCCCGCTAACGCGTTAAGTTCATTGAAGTTGTGTTGGATTGTTTTTGTCGTATTTTGCCGTTGTTTTGCTATTACCCTTAGACAGCAGTATGACACCAAAACGTAAAGCATCCGCGACTGATAGTGAAGAGAAGAAAAGTCGTAAGGTTATGAGTATGACATTAGCCGAAAAAATAGAGATTCTAGATACGTTGCGTGGTGGTATGAGCATAACATCACTTGGCCGCGAGTATCACGTGAATGAGGCTACCATACGCACCATCCGAAAGAGTGAATAAAAGATACGTGCTATTTTCATTTAATATATTTTTATTTATCGTTTGTAAATATCATTATGTTTATCATTTTATGATGTTCTTATTTCATATACAATATAGGTAGGGAAATTCATTTATGTGTGAATAAAAAATCTACGTATCTAAGTATTAATGGGAAACTTTACGCGGCCAAGTTCAAGTATCCCCATTTATCTCATAAGGCATTAAATTTGTCCAACGCGGATTTACCTAACGCGCCGTTCTCGAGAACCTAACCCCTGCGTTGGACGAGGGTTTACTATATATATATATATATATAAGCACACCGGACAAAAAATTAGTTACCCCTCTCAGAATGTACCTAATAACGTGTGACGGCGCCTCTGGCCTTGATAACCGCACGAATCCGGCGAGGCAGAGACTCTACGAGGTTGTGCATGTACTGAACATCGATTTGCTGCCACTCGTTCATCAGCCGGTCCCGAAGTTCCGCAAGAGTCCGTGGGTGTCTATTCCTGCGCTTCACTTTCTGTTTCCAGCCTGAACAACACCTTCGACGCATTCAGGATTAAAGGCTTCATTGGACCTGCGATGTACTCGTCGCCTCCCATCATTGGAGAACAACCAAAAACGGGACTCATCGGACCAAATTACACGTTTCCAATCTGCCGCAGTCCGGTTTTTGTGCCTCTGAGCCCATTTATAACGTGCCAATTTGTGATTTGCTGTTAACAGCGGCCTCTTCCGTGGTACCCTGCTCCAGATGTCCATCGCATGCAGTTCTCGTCGCAATGTCCGTTCGGAAATTGGTCGCTGGAGAACCTCATTGGTTTCTTGGAGCAATTGTTCTCTGGTTTGAAAACGATTTGCAGTTACTAGACGAGAAACATGGCGGCGGCCCTATTGTCGAGAATTGTTTTCCGGCCACAGTTACGCCGTCGATTGTCAGTTGATTGCGAACTACACCACTCTTTGTAAACTCGCTGGACAGTACGCGTTGACACACCAACAAATTGGGCTACTTCAGACATTTTGTGTCCGTGGGCTCTGCCAAACACGATGGCTCCTTTTTGCCACTGAGTAACGTCTGCCTCACGACCCATTTTGCAGACTATACCCAACACACACTTTGTTCTTCACCACCTCACGAAACAGATCTGATCCTGTGTGCTACGTCACCGCTACTTGTCACTTACCAATGCTACATCAGCGCCCTCTGTGTGACCTTGAACCTCCTACTATCGGTGCTATTAGGGGTGACTAATTTTTTGTCCGGTGTGCTTATATATATATATATATATATATATATATATATATATATATATATATATATATATATATATATATATATAAAGTAGCGTTATTTTGTGAAACAATTTTGTTAAAAAATTTATATATATATACTATATATATATATACAGGGTGTCCCATAAGTCCTGCATCATAGGAGAAATTCATATTTTTCTATTTCTACAAACCATAATTTATGCTCGGGATGCCAACTTCCCGTCCACCATTCTATTCAGTGACGAGGCTGTTTTTTATGGAAATGGTGAGGTAAATCAACAGAACACCCGCTACTGGTCTCAATACAACCCTCACTGGTATACCTCTTCAAAGGAACAAGGTGCATCTCAGGTGATGGTATGGTGTGGCATTTGGAAGGATCGCATCATAGGCCCCCCTCTTTTTCGATGAACACGTCACTGGAGGCACCTACCTACGTACGCTCAAGGAAGAAGCATTTCCCAGTGTCTTGAACGAAGAAGGAAATTTCCCAACATGGTTCCAGCAAGACGGCGCTCCTGCACATTACAGCACCCAAGTAAGGGAATACATGTACCAACAATTCCCTGGTCATTGGATAGGACGTCGAGGGCCTGTGGAATGGCCAGCTAGAAGCCCGGATCTCACGCCACTAGATTTTTACTCTGGGGCCACTTGAAAGCGCTGGTATACGCAGAGAAAATTAGGAGTGTTGAACATTTGCGGCAGCGCATTATTGGGGCATGTAACACCATTACTCCTGACATCATTCACCGTGTGCTTGCTGACTGGGTATCACGTCTGAATTTGTGTATTGAAAACAATGGTGAACATATTGAGCACGTTCTGTAAATAAAAGCTTTTGTTTTGCCTTTTTTTATTATTTTTCCTATGATGCCGGACTTATGGGACACCCTATATATATATATATATATATATATATATATATATATATATATATATATATATATATATATATATATATATATATATATATACTGTATATAAAGGGGGAAAGTTACGGTTGATCGCTTATTAGCTTAGCCGTTACGATGACGGACTCTGAACGGTGATACTCTGGTTCGCTCTCCCCGACCCCTCGCTAGCTCTGGTTTGGGTTGAGTTGGACGCTTACCCTTTCATTGCTCAGGCTAAAGGTGACCATTGAGGCACACTCAATCCCACATCGTGGTGGTGGTGGTGGTAGGGTGAAATGAGCTTCCTTGCTGTTACCTTTAGAAAAATTACGCATCAGAAGGTTCGCGAGACTTAGGCCAGCCGCACGACTTGAGTCGCGTGTGATTTTACATTGACAGAATGGGGACCCCGCACACTGCAACGACCGCGACTCGATTCGTGAGTCGCGAGACGATCCTGTGTGCGGCCGGCCTTAGGGCCTTTTCCTACCATTTATTTTACTAAATGAAAATACGACGAAAGTTAGAGAAAAATATACCCGGTTAGGGTACATTATCAGTGGTATTATTTCCATTTTATTCGACGCCGAGAAGCGATAAATCCTCGAAAGAGAATCTTAAAAAGAAGAAATTATCAAATTGATTTATTCCCAATTTAGACCATTCTCATTCACGACCTTCCACCTTTGTTTGGTCCAGGTTAGGTTAGGTTAAGTTGGATTAAAATAGAAATATTATTCATTATCATTTTGGCGGCGCCTTTACCGCCGATACGAATGCGAGTTACGTCGTTTTTCAAATATATATATATATATATATATATATATATATTCTCAAGGAATGTGAATTGGAATGACATTGAATGGAAATTAATCCTTATCACTACATTCTAAGATAATTACATTCTAAAAACTAATGGTTTATTTTAACCCGGATTGCGTAATACATTATTATTATTATTATTATTATTATTATTTATTATGATGCAAGTGTAGGTTCCTACCCACTTAAGTATTACTTCATCACTTTTTATAGTAGTATAATTCTTCGAATTAAGGTAGTCAAAAGAAGTTTCTTATATTCAAAACTACTCGAGTGCTGTTGTAGTTTTAACTACTTTATATAGTAATTTTAACTACTTAAAGTAAGCCCGAGTGTATATAACGTAATTTGAGTTAAAATAAGTAAGTAGTTTTAAGCTGATATATTTTACCATAAATAACATAATGTGTGTGTGTGTGTGTGTGTGTGTGTGTGTGTGTGTTTATTCGAAGATGTGTTGAGAGGATTGTACAATAAACTTTGCAATTTGGTCGCAATTGCTTAACCTACAAAAAAAAAAAATGCATTGGAACTTCTCTGTATATCCGAATGTCACCGTGGCATATATATATATATATATAGGGTGTCCCACAAGTCCGGTCTCGTAGGCAAATTTATTTTAAATTGAATTTCCAAAAGTAATAGGCAACATTAGAACTAAAATAAATGTTCAAATTGATATCTTGTTTTGGGACCCTTTTTTTTTTGTTGCGGGTAGCATAACACGCAATGGCTAATATGAAAGTGAGTTACACTCCATAGGAAAAGGATGTGATTAGAAAATACTTGAAATTTAAATCGCACAAACACTTTAACTGAAAAAACATCCTTTCTATAACTAGAGGGTATGGGAAATTATAGGGCTACCCCAAAACTGATATAATTAAAAAAAAAAATTGAACAGGGTGATTCACTCGCTGGTTGCCCCAGAGTATCGCTAATACGATACTCTGGGGCTACTAGCGAGTGAATCACCCTGTATAATTATCATTGCGTTCGGCTATACGCAAAATATTAAAAAAGTTATAGTCAGTTTGTACATTGTCATCCATTGAATTCCTCCATATTTTCCAAAACGTCATTCCATTCCGTATACGGGAGGGGGGGGGGGGGGGGGGGGGATAACAACACACAGGAACAAAATTCTGTGCAAATAAAACGTCATATTTATACCCCCGAGGCGCGAAAATATACCATATGTGAAGCTCGTTCGTATTTACAGAATTAATATTTTTTTAAAGTTACCTCTTTTCAAATTTACATTTTCGTTAAAATAATAATATTTGAAGGGGCATTATTTTCTATATTTCCATTTTCTCCTGAGGATGCCCGTGGGGTAGAGGTATACCCTGGTAGAGTGCACGATACAGTTACCATGAGCGCCACTTTTCCTCCTCTTCTCCATTCCCTACCACTGAAGTACCCCCATCCCAGTTAATATAGACTACTTTCACGTGATGACACATTGTTGGGGCACAGTTGCTAAACCTAAAATTTTTTGTTCAGACGAATCCGCTCTTGGGGACGAAGCTTTTCAAAAACCGGTTAAAACTAGATTGGCGTTGCTTCATTGGTCGTAAACACGAAAAAGGTCTATATAACAGTTATTGAAGCACTATTTTGTTTCTTCGTTCCATCCGAACGAAAAGAACAGTAAAATACAGCAAAAAATAAAAGAAAAATAGAGAAAAATAGGGGGGGGGGCTGAAGTAACCCCCTTGTCGCACGTAGTTTAAAAATAAAATTCTTGTATTAACAAATGTATAGAATAACCTCATATATATAAAGTTGTATATTACCGAATTTGTAAAACAAATAAAATCTATATAATAACCTTATATATATATATATATATATATATATATATATATATATATATATATATATATAAAATGTCATTTAAAGAATTTGCAGATACAGTATTTGGCAATATTTAGAAAGGTTTTTTGAGTGCGTAACAACAATGCCATGAAATCGTTACCAGAAACTGGAACCATTAAAAAAAAACACAAAAAAACTTATCCAGATATTTGTCTAAAAAAAATGCAATGTCCGTGTTGGATAGAATAATCACCCCCGAATAAAAGTATGGGGAGTAATATTAAATGTGTTGAAATGATCTGGTGTCAACAACTTCCATTATTATTATTGTTGTTGTTATTGTATCATTTCATTTCATAATATTGCGCCTTATTTTCGGTTTTGAACCTCTGTCATTATTTTTACTTTTAATACGCAAGAAAGTTGATTAAAACACTTTTTTTTTTAAATCAAAGAAGTATTTTAACTTTTCTCTAATATCTTTAGTTATAAAATTTTATAACCTTCGATTAACGCTAATTGCCTTCATTATAATTCATCGTATGATTGATTAGAAATTAGCTAATATATATATATATATGTGTGTGTGTGTGTGTGTGTGTTAAATGAATAAGTTAACTGCATCAATTCTTAAATTTCTTACGAATGCTGATAAATTTTATTGCAACGTTTGGCAACTTTTTCTTTGAAGAGATTTCAACTCGTCATTTCTTATAGCAGAAAGGAATCCAAATTTGCTTCATCGACGTTCTTCTTCTTGTTTTTCTTTCTTCTTTTCGTTCCTGCCCTCTTTGGTCAGTATACCTTGAACCTCCGGGATATTCGGATGTGTTACTCGTGGAGAAGAAGAAGAAGTAGTTGGTGTTTTAAAGCTTAGTTCGTACGAAGTGAATGGTTAATAGAATATGCAGGCACTCGGAGTGTAAGTTCCTAAAATTAGGATCGTTCGTCCGTGCACAAAGAATTGAATTGTCCACTCCCACCCCACAAAAGACCTTATTTTCGTCATAACACTTCATAACGAAACATTTAAGATGATGATGTCAACTTAAAAACTGTGAAATGAGGGTGACAAACGCTTAAATTGGTGGTACTTAACATTACTTAAAAAGACACTCATTTTTCTCCGAGTTTAGCCTATTTATTAATCGTAGTTGCCACCGCTCCCACGCCAAAAGGAACTGAGCTGGTTGTCCTTGTATTCTAAGACAGCCTGCAAGATCCCTGCGACAGATGTACACTAGCGTACACATATAATGCATATATATATATATATATATATATACAGTATATATATATACACACACACAGATTCCACGAACGGATCTTAGCATATACACATACACGAACACCCAGACTACATATGATGATGTAATTCCACGAATGTTTTTTTTAACCCGTACATATGTATATATTAACCTATGTTTACATGAAACATACGTACACATAAACATACACACGCGAAATAAATAGTTAATTACAGTTAATTGCATTAAACTTGAAAACCTAAATGATTGGACATGTTTGGGTACAGCGATAATGAAATATTAATATTAAAGGTTATAGCATAACACCTGTTGCATATATATATATATATATATATATATATATATATATATATATATATATATATATATAAATGTACTGAGAACTTTCCTTTTTCAGTTCAAAAGCTAAAAACGGTAAAACATGAAAATGGTCTATTGTGACCCGAGTATGACGTAATAATTAGTTCCGATGATTGAATGAGGAATTTGTAATAAGAATAATAATAATAATAAAGAAAATAATTAAAGTTAATAAATAATTTTAGTGCGAAAGAATGACACGAGCAGTTTTGGAAGAGAATCCGCCATCATCACATCCTCGTAAGCAAATTTTATTTTTAACTTTTTATATTATAAGATTTTGAGCAATATATATATATATATATATATATATATATATATATATATATATTATATGTGTGTGTGGTGTGTGTCAGTATTGCTAAGTTTCGTGGAGACCAGTTTTTGTTTTCAGTGGAGTATTTTTACAAAGCTCTTGGCCGAAATTGGTCAAGTGGGAAATAATTAACCAATTTAAAACAACCATCTAACCGAGTGTAATCGGGAGACTAGATTACACTCGGTTAAATTATGGTTTTAGATTGGTTAATTATTTATCACGTAACCAATTTCGGCCAATCAAGAGCTTTGTTATATATATATATATATATATATATATAAACCCTGTCGCATAAGTCTTGGCCTCTATACACCCCCCCCAAAAAAATACTAATTTAAGTTCATTAAAATGATGCCTCGTTACCATGGAAACTAACCAATATGTGGCCTTTGAAGGAACGCATTTGTTTTGTTCTTCACAGAAGTGGAAGTGCAAATACTTTTTTGTGGTGTTCCAATATTTTTTTTTTTTTTTTTTTTTGCAAATTATTGAAGGATTATAGTATTAATTATGTAGATTTTACTTTACTGGCATTAGTATTAATTAATTAAAGTATAAATAGATCTATTCTGAAATTTTAAGCTTAATTTAACTTAGTATTTAAAGAGATTTGGCGGTCATTCAGTGCAAGTTCAGTTTTTTGCCTTGATTTGCTCATTTCGTTCGGGATAGCCTTACTTAGACCATGACGCTTTTAACGGAGTTAAATAATAGTATTAATTATGGGGTGTGAGGTTTGTAAGAAGGAAGTTAGGCTTAGGTATAAGGCTATATATAGTATGTGAGATTTGTGATAATTGGTGTCACTTGGCTTGCACCAAAATTCCAGAACGAGTGAACAGGGGCACGAATTCACCAAATGTTTTGTGGTTTTGCGCAAAGTGTTTAGATGAGGTTAGGGACATGCTTAAGACAAGGTTTAAAAAAGCTACTAGCTCAGAGTTTCGTGGGCTTAAATTAGTTGGCCTTATGATTGACAGTGTAGCTAATGAAATCAATGCGGCAGTTAGGCCAGAAACCGAGTCAAATACAGGAAATGGGGCCAGTTCTGTATTGCCCCCCACGCAAAATATTATATAAAACCCTATACCGATCAATTTGTGATGCGTGATCTTTACGGGGGCGGAGCCCCCGTACCCCCGAGACCTAAATTATACAAATGATAATGTAATAACGTGTGCCCACCTTGGCTACCCCCCCCCCCCCCGTACCCCCGAAACCTAAATTATACAAATGATAATGTAATAACGTGTGCCCACCTTGCCTGGGTAGCCGGAGCCATAAGGACTAATGTAAAGGATAAAAAAGTTAAGTGCACTTTTTAAAATTTATTACAAACCAATATTTTCTCACCATATTGAATATTTTTTATCAGAAGTGCAAAACCATGGTTGTTTTTTACTAACTAAAAGCACCAATTTTTTAATAAAATATATATACGAAACTATTTTTTAATAAAAAAAATGTGGGGGCAATACGGAACTGTAGCCCAGGAAATACTAATGTAAGTCGTAGTGAGGTTGAGCCTAAACCTAGCCCTAGTGTTGATGACAGGAATGCAGGCACGAGTAAAGTTGCCTGAAAGTCGAGGTAATATAATTTATGTAGGTATAAATGATTTAACAAGCAAGGATAAAGATGGTAGATTTAAATTGAACAGAAATTCAGAAGATAAACATTCATTAGTGACCATTTGATCATGTTTTAATATGTAGTTAAATAGGGATCTAATCAACAATAGCCATCTTGTTCCTTGCTTCTCGAGGGGTGACTACAGTAAATTTAGGGAGTTGTTAGGCTCAGTGAAGTGGGATAATGAATTTGGCCCAATAAGAATTATATTGAGATGTGGTCTAGATTCAAAGAAATTTTAGAGGATGTACAATGTAGGTGTATTCCTTTCAGAACTGCTAGGAATAAAAAGATTAGGAAACCTTTGTGGTGGAATAGGGAAATAGCTAAAATGATTAAAAATAAAAAAAGGGCATTCAGGGAATTTAAAGGCAGTGATAATATTTTGGACTTGGATAATTATAGGCAGTTAAGAAATAAGCTAAATAGTTTGATTAGGAAGAGCAAAAGGCATAGTGAAATAAAATCTAGCTAGAAATAGCAATAAAGATCCAAAGAAATTCTGTAGTTCTTATAAATACAATAAAAAACATGATAGGATTGGCCCAATAGAACATGATGAAAGGATGTTTGAAAAAGATCAGGATATTGTTGGTATTTTTAATGATTATTTTAGCTCTGTTTTTACTGAAATTTTTTTGAATAACTTTGATTTTAATTCCTTAGATTCTGTAAACTTGGGCTTTCTTGATAATATTCATATAAAGAAGGATGATGTTAAGTAAGTGATTCATACAGTGAAGTTAAATAAAGCTGCTGGACCTGATTATATATATATGCTAGGGTTCGCAGAAAAAGGAAGGATAGCTTATCTAAGGCACCAACTATTTTGTTTGTTAGGTCTGTTAATTATGCAGAGGTACCAGATGAATGAAAAAGCAAATGTTGTGCCCATTTACGAAAAGGGTAGTTAAAAGGAAGTAGGGAATTATGGACCTGTTAGTTTAACATCTTTGGTAGGAAAGATACTTGAAAGAATTATAAAGAATAATATTCGAGATCATTTGGAAAAATTTTATTCTTATTTCAAGTTCACAACATGGATTTAGATCAGGAAAGTCTTATTTGCCTTATCTCATAGACTTTTTAAAGTTTGTAACTGATCAGGTAGATAATGGAAATGATGTAGATGTTACTTACTTGGAGTTTAGTCGAGCATCTGACAAGGTTCCACATAGGAGACTTCTATATAAATTAAAAGCTCATGGAATATCAGGGTCAATTGTAAATTGGGTAGAGAACGGTTAGAAGACAGAAAACAGAGGGTAATTCTAAATGGGCATGAATCGGGTGGCAGAAAGTGAAAAGTGGGGTACCACAGGGATCAGTTTTAGGTTCATAACGCTTTATTTTATATCTAAATGATTTAGAGAAGGGAGTAAGTAGTGAAGTTTCTAATTTTGCAGATGAAACGAAAGTAGTTGCCCCAGTTACAAAATATAGAAAATTCTTATAAGCCTCAAAAAGATCTTGATAGATTAGTAGCTTTGGCAAGTAAATGGCAGATGGAATTCAATGTTCAAAAATCCATTTTGGTAGAAATAATAAAAGCTTTAGTTACGAAATTCCAGGAAACTGGTTAGAGAATGTTAGACATGAAAAAGGTCTTGGCATTATAGTTAGTAGTGATCTAAAGTTTTCTAAGGAGTGCTTAGAGGCTAGAAATAAGGCAAATAAAATGCTCGGTATTATTGAGAGGAATGTTAATAACAGTTAGTTACAAGAGTAAAGAAGTCATCTGTAAATTATAATTCTTATGTTAGGCCTCACCTAGAATACTGCACTCAAGGTCGGTCCCCTCACTTTTAGACATGATATTGATGCGCTTGAAGGTGTGCAATGTAGGGCAATCAAGCTTATCTCTAACCTAAGAAGATTGGAATGCAGGAACTGGGTATGTTTAGTTTTGAGAGACGTTGCATGAGGGGGGATATGATACAGATGTTCAAAATGTTTTCAGGGTTGGATTTAGATTTAAGTAACTTTTTTTTTATTAGAGTTTGATGGAAAAACTCGAGGGCGTAATAAGAAAATTAGAAAACAGACTTGGAGATGCGATCTACGAAAATACTTTTTTGTAGAATAGTGGAGTTTTGGGATGACTTGCCATATGATATGGTAAATAGTAGCCTCCTTAGTTAGTTTTTAAGAAAAATTTGAACTGTTTCTTCATGAATGAAAGAGATAGTTTGTAGATTGTAAATAGTGTATATTCTCAGCTTAAGTTATGTAGGCTAATTTGGTAACTCTGTAAATAGTTTTATGTTAATTACCTGATTTGAGATTAACATTTTGAACAAATTTAGTATTATTATAAAATATAGCTCATGACTTGGATAAATTCGATAGGCCCGAGCAAATGTAATGTACTATAATGTAATTTTAAAAAAATAATGAAAATACACGTCTCCAAACAAATGGTTTCCTTCAAAGGATGTGTATTAGTTTCCATGGTAACTGAGCATAATTTTTTTTCTAGTAAACTTAGTTTTTGAAATTGCTGCGATTTCCACATCCCTTGCTCCCCACGCGTATGGAGAAGACATGCAACAAGGTTTACAGTATACAGTGTATATATAATATGCAAAATTGTGCGTGTTCATGCATGTACGATATTCCATCTGTGGGTCCCCAATGTCACACCAGAGATTTGAATGAAACGCTGCCATTACCTCGAGGGCAGGGGGTTATTACGAAAACCACTATCTCCCAAGTTGTACTAAATTTTACTTTGTAAGAGAGTAATGGTCAGCGCCGTTACCATCTACTTAGTAGGTGCTAGGTTCGAATCCTGGTGGGGTAATTATTGATTATGCAAAAATCAGGCGTAGTATTTCATATATATATATATATATATATATATATATATATATATGAGAGAGGCGGGGCCACCAGCTTGACCTCCGTGTGAAGAGAGACCAACACACGAAACAACATAAGGTTCATAAGGTATATATATCGCATATCCAACTTGTTTCTGTATATATAATAATATATTAATAACGTTTATCGCAGTTACGTTAAATTAACCATTATGATAATTATTAAATTTAACCCGCAAAATAAGTATTTTTTTAACAACGCTTCAATGGTCACAGTTATACCCTCATCATTCCCGAGATTAGGGTATGGAAATCAGGTTACCGAAAACGTTACCACCAGTTACAAATATATTACATTTTCAAGACAAATTGGAGGCACGGTGTCCCAAAAGCGAGGTTGGCAGTTCGGTACGGTACAAATTTTTTTTTCTTGATTCGAACTAGAGAAAAATATCGTACCGTAATTTCGAACCGTACCTGAAGAAGATTTCGTACCGTACCAGTACGGAAAAATATCGTACCGCAATTTCGTACCTGATTCATACCTCGAAAAAAGGTGGAGATGAGCGAAGCGGGATAGATGATGGAAAAAAATATTACGTACGTTTCACCTTACTTATTTCCTTTATCAAACTTCGAAATTTCTGAAACCTACCCTGGGCATGGGCATACAACCAGAAACTCATATAACGGACGAAATAAATTATAAACAAAAGCTGTTTGAAAGCGTGGCATTCGCTTCATAGTAAAAGCATTTGATTATGCAAATGAAAAGGTAGCATTTGCTTTTCTCCTCTCTCCCTTTCTTCGGTTGTAAATGCTTTTGCTCAAACCATTTAGTAGAAGTAAATGCTATATTTTTATGCATAGTAAAAGCATTTGATTATGCATACGAAAAGGTAGTATTTGCTTTTCTCCTCTCTCTCTTGCTTCGGTTGTAAATGATTTTGCTTAAACCATTTAGTAGAAGTAAATGCTATGTTTTTATGCATATTACTCAATTACGAGTGCGCATAAGATTAATATAAATTATATATTGAGCATTACTACGTTTGAAACAAAAAATAATACTAATTCATGATAATACAAAACGTTTAACGAGTTTTACATAATTTAACGATATTTACCTCGTAAAAAGATTCCTTGTAACATACCCTAGGCCAGTGGTGGGCAAAAAGTAATCAATTACAAATAAAAATTAATGATGTCTGAAAAGTAAACAAAAGTATAAAGTAGAAATTATTTCTCTGGAGTAATTATATTATAATTAATGGAGAGAAGTAATTTCTACTTTATACTTTTAGTTACTTTCACTAGGGAACAACATTTTTGTTTCTTGAAAACTATTTGGTGTTTCTTATAGAACTTTTGATGCTGATTCCAAATATGGTTTGAGAATTTTTCTATCACCCATAGTTTTCGAGAAAATAATATTTCCATTTACTCAGAGTTTTCCCAAAATATTAGTTAAAATTAAGTGTACTAATTTAATTTTACTTTCTTTTTTTCCAGGTTAACTATATTTAATAGTATTTTTTGCATTAAAAAAATATAGCTATTTAAACAAACAGATTTTTAATAAAAGAAAGAAAATTTTTTTCAAGTTTTGCTCAAATTTTAAAATTTTTCATAGTAGAAAAAATTGGTTTTTCATTCCAAAAAGTTTTCCGTGATTTCAATAATTTTCCGCCAGCATGAATCGAAACTGTATTAATCCCAGAGATACATTTTGCTACGTATGTGGAGAACTGACCATAATGGCACAGAGGAAGACGATGACCCCACTCGTGAAGAAGGCTTACGAACTTTATTTTGGATGTAAGGTAGGCGACCAAGACAAATCCTGGGCACCTCATATCTCATGCATTTCCTGTGCCGTCACTCTTAGGGGTTGGATTAAAGGTACCCGCAAATCTATGCCATTTGCCATACCAATGATTTGGAGAGAGCCCAAGGATCACCTAACGGATTGCTATTTTTGTATGACTAACGTTTCAGGATTCTCTGCCAAAAATAAACATAAAATTCAATACCCAAATCTTGCATCTGCCATGAGACCAGTACTACATGACGATGATAACCCAATTCCAACTCCCCCAAAGTCATGGACACTGGATGAAGAGTCTGAAGTTGAACCAATGGAAATTGATGACACTAAAGATACAGACTTTCAGCAACCTGAATCAAATAAACCACGTATGATAACGCAGGTTATGCTGAATGATCTCGTGAGAGATTTGGACCTTCCGAAAAAGAAAGCGGAATTATTGGGCTCCAGGTTACGTGAATGGAATTTGCTGGCAAAAGATACAAGCATATCGGCGTTCCGCACTCGCCAAAAAATCTGATGCAGTATTTCTCCTCGTCAGGTGGTTTATGCTACTGTAATAATGTAAATGGACTGCTGTTAGCTCTCGGTCATGAGCACAAATCTGAAGATTGGCGTTTATTTATTGACTCTTCGAAGCTAAGCCTCAAGGTTGTACTACTTCACAATGGAAATAAATACCCTTCCATTCCTGTAGGGCACGCTGTCCACATGAAGGAATCTTACGAAAATATGAAACTCATCCTTCAGCAGATTAATTATGACCAGTTTCGTTGGTATATATGTGGGGATTTAAAAGTCGTCGCGCTTCTTCTGGGAATGCAGCTCGGTTATACGAAGTTCTGCTGCTTCCTTCGTGAATGGGACAGCAGAGCCAGAGATTCGCATTATTTTGTAAAGGATTGGCCACTTCGTCAAAAATGTATCCCAGGACTGAAGAATGTGTCTCATGAACCCTTAGTTGACCCCAAGAAAATATACTTACTGCCACGTCACATCAAACTTGGCATCATGAAAAATTTTGTCAAAGCAATGAACAAGGAAGATGAGGCATTCAAATATTTGAAGAAAAAGTTTTCACGACTTAGCGATGCAAAGATAAAAGAAGGGATCTTTGTTGGTCCCCAAATCAGAGAGCTCATGAAAGATCAAAAGTTTGATGATGCCTTGAGAGGAAAAGAAAAAGTGGCATGGGAGGCCATGAAGAATGTTGTCACAAATTTTCTAGGGAACATCAAAGCCTCTAACTATGAAAAAATAGTGCAGGACATGATTGAAGCATATAGGTTATTAGGATGTAATATGTCACTAAAAATCCATTTCTTGCACTCCCATTTAGATTTCTTCCCTGAAAACCTCGGCGACGTAAGCGATGAGCATGGAGAAAGGTTCCACCAAGATATAGCCAGTGGTGGGCACGCGCAACGATTTTTGTAGTGCCGCAGCCGCAACCGCAACTCTGCTGAAATAGTTGCGCCGCACGCGCAAGCGCAACCCTTTTCAAAAAGTTGCGCCGCAAGCGCAAGCGCAACCAAAAATGTTGCGCGCCGCAACTGCCCACCTTTGGATATAGCTACTATGGAGAAACGCTACCAAGGGAGGTGGGATCCGGCAATGTTAGCTGATTACTGCTGGACATTGATGCGAGAAGCTCCTAATGAAAACTACAAGAGAAAATCAGTGACAAAGAAGTTTTAAGAAGAATATTTTAAATGCCAATCTGCCACTAATATAATTTTTATGAAGTATTTTTACTAACTTCTATACACTTTTTGAATAAATATTAAAATACAAATTTCTCAGTAACCTTGGGTGATAGAGAAATTCTACGACTATGTTCGGAATCAGCGGAAAAAATCCTATAAGACCGATCTGTTCACGTCCAAGAAACAAAAAACAAGTTAAAATTTGTTCCCCAGTGTTTTCAGACATCAGTAATTTTTATTTGTAATCGATTACTTTTTGCCCACCACTGCGCCTAGGTTCGTGGTTAACCTCGTGAAAATTAACAAATGTAGGAACATAAGACACCAAAGTAACCAAGTTTCACTGGAATTTGGAAAAATGTTTCAAGGATAAAGTGTGTCCCGTCAGTCCGGTCACTATAGCCTAACTGGGCTAGGCACGAAAAAAAATATCGTATTTTTGTACCGGAACCTACCCAGAAAAAAAATCGTATTTTCGTACCCCGTAACATACCCAGAAAAAAATATCGTATTTTCATACCCCGTAACATACCCAGAAAAAAATGTACGTAATTTCGAACCGTACTTATAGCAAAAAAATAAAAAATATATAAAAAAATGGTACAGTACGAACTAATAGCCTTGCCGAAAAGTCAGTTTATTTCTTTATAGGAGTGAACAAAAAAATAGATCGGGACTTTTGGGACATCCTGTATATCGTTAGTGCTGTAATATTAGCAAGATAAATTTTTTGTAGTGTGCTGTGAGCTAGAAGTACACTAGGTGTACATTTAAAATTCTATTTGGATATCTTCTCTTTTAATTATTTTTTTAAAGAAAAAATTTACCATATATATACAGGGCGTCCCAAAAAAATGTATACACACTTTAACAGCTGATAGCTCAATTGATGTTTCTTTCTTTCCAAGTTAAACCCATTAGAATTAATAATGGCAGTCAGACTAAGCTTTGAACAAAGGAAATTCATTCTAAAATGCTACTGGAAGTGTGAAAACGCAGTTGAAGTGCAAAGACAGTTTAGGAGGGAGTTTCAAACAGATCCACCAACGCGACTTACCATCACTCGAATTAGAGATAAGTTTGAAGCCGATGGAACTGTTCAGAATGTCCACAAGAAGCGTTCCGGAAGACCACGGACATCGACAAGCCCCACAAAGCAAGAAAGAGTACTGGAAACGTATCACCAAAGTCCAAGAAAATCTGTGCGGCAAGCGAGTCGTGAGGTAGGAATTTCAGAATCGTCTGTCCAACGCATTTTGAAGCGCTGTCAATGGAAAAGTTACATTCCAAGATTAGTCCATGCTATTAATGAAGATGATGATGATGATCCGGACCGAAGAGTGGAGTATTGCGAGTGGTACTTGGCACGATGTGGATGTGGATTGGACGAAGGGGTTTCGTAGAATACCCTCCGCGTTCACCAGACCTCACACCACTAGACTTTTTTTATGGGGATACTTAAAAGACAAAGTCTACGCTATAAAACCTGCAACAGTCGCTGAATTGAGAGCAGCCATTGAACGAGAATGCACACAAATACCAAACGAAATGTTTCGTGATGTTTGCGATTCCATTGCTTCGCGTTATCAGCAGTGCCTGGACCAGAACGGACGTCAGTTTGAAAACAGGCGTTGACAAAACAATTAAATAATGTCTGTAGATTCTATTACATTTTGAAAATGAAATGTATTTTAATAAACACTGCCTTTATAAGTATTTAAAGTGTGTATACATTTTTTTGGGACGCCCTGTGTATATATAGGGTGAACCAAATGTAGGTGGACAGTAAATGATAACGTTTATTTTGAGAATACATATTTAATTTTTTTGTATACTATAATACAAAATAAAATTTAAATAAATTTAGTTATAATATTTAATATAATATAACACAAACACCATAGTTATAATGAACACCATAGTTATAATATAATATAACACAAACCGTATTCAACCTACTGTCCACCTACTTTTGGTTCACCGTGTATATATATATATATATATATATATATATATATATATATATATATATATATATATGCGAGTATCCTATATTTGAATGAGATATGTAACGTTACTTAATGACAAAAACGGGGCCATTATGCAGGTATGGACTGTATGTATGTATATATTTGTTCAGAGTCTCAAGGTTAGAGGCTAAGTTACTATTGTCTTGGATACAGCCCCGAGGCTACTTAGTATCAGATGTGTGTGTATATATATATATATATATATATGATAGGAAGAATGAACTCAGAATGGTTCCCTGAGGTTTTTTATGATACACACAGACCGTGCATGGAACAAGGAACTCTTCTAGGAAAATTAAATCCACTATAGTCCGAATAAGTAATGGTAAATGACAAATACTATAGTTTTTTCTTTTTCATGATGGAAAGCCCGACGTGGGCACCGGGTTACTCGCAAAGAGGCCCCAAAATATAGCTTCCCTCACCAGCTTTCTGCAAAGCAGATCGGATCCTGTCCCAAAGCTGGATCCTATCTGCTTTGCAGATAGCTGGTGAGGGAAGCTATATTTTGGGGCCTCTTTGCGAGTAACCCGGTGCCCACGTTGGGCTTTCCATCATGAAAAAGAAAAAACTATAGTATTTGTCATGTATCGTTAGTCGTTACTTATTCGAACTATAGTAGATGTAATTTCCCAGAAGAGTTCCTTGTTCCATGCACGGTTTGTGTTTAACATATAAGTTTCTCAGGGGACCATTCTGAGTTTGTATATATATATATTATATATATATATGTACTGTACTATATATATATATATATATATATATATATATATGTACTGTACTATATATATATATTTTTTTGTGTTTCCTTTCCTTCGTGGTTTTATTCATCATAAATATTTTTCACGTGTTACTTTCGTGAAATAATTTTCATATATATATATATATATATATATATATATTATATATATATATATATATATAAAATTATATTTATATATATATATAATTTTATATATATATATATATATATATGAGAGAGAGAGAATGAGCAAAACACGTATCATACATGATCAACCAACCACCTAACCTTTCCGATATTGACCATAATCAGAAATGCGCATCAGGGATGTTGCTTAGCAATGATGTTACATCAAAAAGGTTTTTATGACCGAGACTTTCTTTACGTTTTTTTATGTCCTCTTCAGAGTGAAAGTAAAATTAGAAAATAATGAAGAGTTCCTTCGCGTATTTGAAAGTAACCTTTTTTTTTACTTTTTTTTACTATGTGATGAGCCACCAACCATCTCTCTCTCTCTCTCTCTCTCTCTCTCTCTCTCTCTCTCTCTCTCTCTCTCTCTCATATTTTGAAGTTATCTTCCAGATACCATAATTAATTAATTTGATAAAACCGTGTTTTGTGATTTTAACTGGTTTTTATATAGTTATTTCTCAATTGTATTTTATTTTTAACTTTTAGTTAATAGCTTTAGTTACCCCTTAACAATAGCATTATATATACACACACACACACACATATATATATATACCGATGCGACTTTTATTTAAGTAGTTTTTATATTAAAATAATGTTTTACTTCTTCGAATTTTGTTTGCCCACTTCTCCACCTTATTTTCGTGTATGTATATCCAAATTGGTGATTTATTTCCTTCCATATTTCTAATTCATCCAAAATTTTAGGACGGGGGGCTTTTATTTTTTAAATTGGGATTTATCTGATGCCCGAATAATACCCACCGAATATTCATTTTTGGTTTTCATCATGCCCACTCCAGGCTTCCTTTTACTTTCGGTAAAATATTTTAGTATTCCATGCCCCAGACCTATAAGAGGGCATTTCACTATATACCTAACCCCCATGCCTCTTTCTCTTTCCGACGCCCCGCCGATTTAGTCAAAATACCCCAAAATTTGCGTTCATGCCCATCTCTCGCTCCATTCACTCTGTGCTTCCATCACTACTGTTTTTGAGTGTATATATTATATATATATACCCGCAGGTACCGTGATAAGTTTTCTTCCTTTTAATTATGCCCAAAATACTCGCTATAAACACGTACCAGTCCATGTACACACTACAGTCCTTTCACGTAATATACACACGTGTCTATGTATGTGCGTCTTTGTACCCATGCATGTATACCTACCCAGGCACCTTCATTGTGGTACCTGCCCGTTCACTTTCATTGATTTCACTTTCTTTCGAAAGGCTCCCCGACATCCTAACACCTATACCCCAAACAACAATGCCCTACTGTGCATACCCCCATCTCCCGCTGAATCAAGTGTCTAGCCAAAGGGGTGAAAAGAAAATGTGTTGCTTTTTTGGGCATGGTTTAGTTTTAATACTAAAAAAAGAAACTATATATATATATATATATATATATAATATATATATATATATATATATATATATATATATAATGAGAGAGAGCTTAAGTATAAGTGTTAGGAAAAGCTTCATTGTTTTACATAAAGCACCGCGTTACGCTCATATACCCATTCAGGGTATAAGCAGCTCGCAGTATTACAACTAATAGAACACTACAACAATATCCTAAATGCATTGGAAGGCAATGACAACTACGATGTTATATACACAGATTTTGCAAAAGCTTTCGATAAATGTGACCATGGTATAATAGCACATAAAATCAAATATATGGGAATAACAGGCAAAGTGGGAAAATGGATCTACAACTTCCTTAGAGATCGTCTGCAGGTCGTCAAAATTCAAGGTATATCATCATCAGAATCGGAAGTACGCAGCTCAGTACCACAAGAGACAGTACTGGCCCCACTGCTGTTCATAATCATGTTAACAGACATAGACAGCGGAGTAAACAGCAACAGTATAGTAACATCCTTTGCAGACGATACAAAGATCAGCAGAAAAATCAGCGATGTACATGACGTGGAGGCCTAGCAGAGGGACACGAACAAAATATAGAAATGGTCAGAAGACAACAACATGTCATTCAATGCCGAGAAATTTCAGCTCTTGAGATATGGTAGAAAAGAAGAACTTAAACAGACTGCATATTATGCTCCAGATAGACAGGACATCCAGAGAAGCACGAAAGCGATTGATCTCGGGATAATAATGACAGATGATGCGAAATTCGAAACACAAAATCAGATAGCGATAAATAAAGCAAAAAGAGTCGCCGGACAGGTACTAAGAACGTTCAAGAGAAGGGACAGGACAGTAATGATTCCCCTGCTAAAAACACTGATTATACCAAAACTTGAATACTGCTCAGTTTTGACGTCCCCATATAAAAAGGAAGAAACTAATGAACTAGAAGAAACGCAAAGGCATTTCACAGCCAAGATTGATGGCTGCAAAGAACTCAACTACTGGGAAAGACTACGTAAACTAAATCTGTACTCACTGGAAAGAAGAAGAGAGAGGTACATCATAATCTACATATGGAAAATGATCGAAAAACTGGTACCAAACCTAAAACTAAACCCAATTACCATTCAAACAACACTTGAAAATAGGAAAGGCAGAATGTGTAGTGTTCCCAAATTAAAGGCCGACAAGGGACCTCCTCAACCCTGAAGGAAAATAGCTTGGTTGTCAGGGGGCCAAGACTTTTCAACCAGCTTCCTAAGGACCTCAGAAACGTAACGGGGGTCAAAGTTGAAGTCTTCAAGAAAAGACTGGATGCCTGGCTCAGGACAGTACTAGATGAGCCGGGCGTGCCTGGCTATGTACGGTGGAGAGCGCAAGAAAGCAACTCGCTCCTCCACCAGGCCAGACCTAGAGGCGGGGCCACCAGCTTGACCTCCGTGTGAAGAGAGACCAACGCACGAAACAACATAAGGTTCATAAGGTATTATTGCCAAGTAGTAACGTGGCTTTCATACGTGGCGCGTCACCACATGAAGCAACAATGCTCTGTGTTATCATAATCTACTAAACAGTCTGGTCCATATCCTTTTTCACGCTTATGTCGTTAGTTTGCATATATATATATATATATATATATATATTGTCTATGAACTTTGTCAGCTACTGTAAATGTTCCCAATGGCGCACAAGGCTACAATAATTAGTTATTAATATAATGATAATGGGGGGGGACACGTTGAACACTCTCTGAGTTAATGTTTTATATTCGCTTCGGTTTTGTTCATTGTAAACTTTTTCACTGTTTATTTTAAGTCTTTAATTAACCTCAACTTTATTTTTTAACAGCTATTGTTCAAGTTCATTCAGTTTGTAAAAAGACCACTCATCCGATTTAAATAAACTACCTCTCCTTTGAAGGAAAATATTATGAATGGTTTAATAGGATTTTTCTTTCATTTTGTTATCCTTGGAATTGTTGTTTTGTTGGCCCGCTGAAAAAGGTGGCCACTGTTCTTTTGTGTGTATGTGGGGGGGGGGGGGGACAGTATATATATATATATATATATATATATATATGTTTTTTCTAAAAGATTTATGAATAATATTAATTAGGAGGTATTTAATTGGGTTTAATGGAGTTAAATAAGGACAACTAAAGTTTAAAAAAAAACGTAGCTCTTTAGTAATGGGATTTGATGGAGGAGAGAACTGCGTTGATGAAGTAAAATTCTGAGGTGTAGAACGATAATCTCTATAAACTCTAATAATAAAAGGAACTAAAAACATGATGACGATTTAAGCATACAAAGTGTTTCACATTGTAAAAACACGTAGTTTTTGGTCCAGTTTGTGTAGAGCAAGTTTGAGGTGATACGAATGTGTCTGCGATTGAAACGGATATATTTGTATCGCCTTGTGGAGGAAACGCGAAGTAATGGGGCATCATGCTCGTGAAGAATCATGCACCGGGAGTAATAAGTGGGAGTGTCTGTAATACATACCGATTAAAATAGTATAAACAATAGATACAGCTTTGGATAGTCTTTGAACTATCAGAGCACGGAGCAAGGTTGCTTTCACTGGTGATGAACTGCGTACGGAAGCCTCGTCAGTACATTCACTCCTCTCCCCCCACCCTATTTACTTGGCAATGCCGCTGCTAGCTGCTCGTACTGAGAATGATGTTCTTTGTAAAGTTTTTTATTCTTTGCTTCTCTTTAAACTGTAATTAAGATTGCCTCGAACCTCAGTTAACCTCGGTTTTGCTTCCGACCGAATTGTTCATTCTCACGAAGGTCAAACTTGTCACTTCACCTTAGACCTACAGTTCAACGTGGAATCCGAACCACGCCCCATCACAGGCGGTCAGAAATTACGGGGCAGGGACAATTCGACGTGGCCGACTCGATGCGACCCAACTCGATGTGACCCAACTCGATGTGGCCGACTCGATGTCAGGACAACTCGATGTCAAGCCAAGTCGATGCCAGGCCAAGTCGATTTCATTTTCTTTATATATTTAATGTAGGTTAACTGAATGCCCGGTTAGGTCAACTGTACGCCCTTGACGATTGGTTAGGTTAAGTTGTGATATTTTCGTTAAAACTAACGAAAATATCCCTTAGAGATATCACATCGAGTTGTCCTGATATCGAGTCGGCCACATCGAGTTGGGTCGCATCGAGTCGGCCACATCGAATCGTACCCAACCCGAAATTACAAAGTCCTCGACCGGACTCAATCTCACGACCTCCCGATCAGCAGCCCAATGTCTTAACCACTAGGCTATCCCTGGTGTGTGTGTGTGTGTGTGTGTGTGTAAAATAAATGGTAATATGATAGTCATTTTTCAGTAAAAGAAAGTCTGAATGTAAATAAATGATTTTAAAAAATAAACAAGAATTGATTATTCCGTGTTGTAGAAATTTAGCTTTTAATATTGCATTAAAAATGGCGTTTGAAATTTTTTATTTTTTATTTTTTAATCATGAATATATCTGTGGATATAGTTTAGGAGAATTAGCCGTAATAAATGTTTATTCATATCGGCAGTACCATCCCATAATGGTAGATTATTATTAAACTGAAGGTCCTGGGTTCGAATCTCGCTTCAGACTAGATTTCAAGGATTAAAGTGTTTCCTTAGGTTTTCAATTTTGGGGTAACGGTTCTAATCACGCGTCAAGCTGTAGGTCCTCTCCGTCATTTGACTTTATGAATGTCACGAAAGAAGTTAAAGAACACAATCCCGAACCAAAAAAAAAATCCTATAACTTGTATTTCGTGACGTCATATATATATATATATATATATATATTTTAGAAAATTTCACTCGTGTCAACAATGTCCACATTTGTGAGTGCGTAATAGTTATAAGAAAGTTAGAAAAGCTCATTTTGCGGTTGGTTGAAACCCACAAAATGTATTCGTAATAAATTCTGACTTAGATCGTCTTATAATAGAACAAATGTCTACGTATGATATAATAAATTTTAGAAACGCGATAAAAATAGTTAATAATCTATTTTAACTCCAATTATTTTGTTGAACGATACAAAAATACTTTAATTATTACAATTAATAATAAAATAATTGGATCTCCAATTTATATTATATAATAATAGTATTCTTGATATTATATATTTATTATAATTTGAATTTAAGTAATAATATGTTTCCGAAACGTTACCAAGCATTTAGTTACAAAAAAAAATTATTAATTAAATCTGTAAATTATTATAGAAACGTAGAAAAATAAAACTGAAACGTATAAAAGATGGTGATAATTGTAGTTGAAATATATATATATATATATATATATACATATATAGGTTCACTTTAGATGGAAATGTTAGAAGAATTTTCTCATTTTATGCTAAAAACATTATTGGAACGTAGATCATACGTCGTACTAAAAACGTTGCAAGGACACGATATAATATTTAGATTACAAAGTTAGTAAAATGTTGTAGAAACTTAAATTTTGAAATGCAAATTTCATAAAAAACGTCAGTGAAAATTGTATCAGATAAACGTCATCACAGAAATTCGAAACGTTTTGAATTGGATTGTGCATGGTTCATTGATAAAATGGAAAGTCTCCGGAAAGACTTTTGGCCCCGGCATCATTATTCAAGTCTGCCCCGCTAACCCCACCCTTCTCAATCCAAGATGGGTTATCTGAGTAAAATTTTTCGTCCAACTCCAGAAAATGGTGTTAGAAAATGGTTTTTTTTTTTTCTTTTAAAATTTTATTTCTTGAAGCGTATTTTATGGTAAATATTATCTCTTTATATTATATAGATATATATATAATATATATATATATATATATATATATTATTATTATTATTGTTATAAGACTTTCAATTACGACGTCATATGACATTCACCTCTGACTTGGCGTCATATCAAAGCTTACGGCCATCTATGGTCAGTCCACGCTTACATTATAACGCGTAAATAATATAATTGAAATGATTTTGAACAAAAATGTTTAAGTCAGTGAGACCTTAACATTTACTTTAAGCTCGCGAACCATTTACATTTTGAGTGCAGCTTCGCAACCTTTGACCCCACTCGCTTTGAATATATGCGAAGCTCAAAATTTTGATGGCTGTGGTATTTCTGCAAGTTTATGGATTGACTGGTTTTTTCCTCAATTTAAACAAAAAATATTAAAATTTATTCAAGCGTGGTCTGACTAAATATAAGTAGGCTTTGGTCATATCATACACATCTCTTCAATATGACGTAGTTCCGGACAGGACAACACAAACAGTAATTCTTCAACAAACTTCTAAAAAGTAATGCAATTGCTCAAAACAAAACAACGTAGTTTTTCCATAAAGTATATTTAAAACGACAATTTCGTGTATATATATATATATATATATATATATATATATATATATATATATATATATATATATAATATACGGAAATTGCTGTTGATAATAATCGCCGGAAACTCGAGAGAGATTTTGAGCGCAGAGAAGCCTGGCTTCAGTTCCTTCCCCGTGGGCATATATATATATATATATATCGTACTCCATGACTTGTATTAAAATTCTAAAGGAAAGTGTGTGTGAGTGAAAATATATATACTTTATTCGTCTCTTCTGTTCATTCATACGGTTTTTTTGTTTTTTAATTTGAAATTAAAATTTTTGTTTAAAGAAATTTGAAATAATTTCTTTATTTTCACTTTTTTTAGTTTTTTGGAAGAAACTTTTTTTAATTTTTTTTTTTAATCAATTTAGTGTAAAATAAAACCAATACTTTGAATGATATTTTAGTATGTAACTTTCGTTATATATATATATATATATATATATATATATATATATATATATATATATATATTATATATTATTATTATTATTATTATTATTATTATTATAATATATATTGTAACAAAAAATAATTGGTCAATATGGCCCAATATTGATTGATTCCACAGTTCAACATTGAACCAATGTACCTTTGTTATAGTCGTGATTTCGGCATATACGTTCGAGTATGTGCGTAAATTATATATAAATATATAAAAAAACATTTTTAATTTTTTCCGGTTTTAATTTTTGTGGGGTTGGAAAATTGTGCTGCTATTTTCCAATCGGTCACGTGACGTGTTGTCACCATAATTGAATCATATTAATTGTGAAAAAGAAAAGAAACAGGTTGGATATGCTTTACACTAATATATATATATATATATATATATATATATATATATATATATATATATATATATATTATGTGTATATATATAATTTTTTCTGCCCCGTTTTCAGCAAGAACTTTCGAGGGGATGCTCCGTTGGCCCCCCCAAAGTGGGCTGCCGAGCTCAAGTCCGCCTCCTTGCCCGCCACGTCCTCTGAAATCGGCTTCTTTCTCATCTTCGTCTTCTTTTTCTTCCTGCGCCTCTTCCTCCTCTTCCGCCTCTTCTTCATCCTTCTCATCTTACTCCTCCCGATCTTCTTGCGTGCTGCCGGCCCCTCCCGCCGAGAAGGAAGCGCCTGATGAGGACCAAGGTAATTACTCGAAATCGCTCACACCTGAGGGGAGGGTTTTATAGAGGGGGGTAGGGCGAGTGTAGTAGATTTCTTTTGGGGAAAATCTTATCCTTTTTTGAAGGGAAAATTACAGATTTTAAGGCGGTGTTGCCATATGCATGATGAAACACGTTAATTAACATTACTTTTAGGGAGGGGGATAAAACTTCAAAGGCATATTAATGATCCTTCAACCGAAAGCTTACGAAAGATTGAGGCATCTTCAAAAAATCCGATGTATCCGGTTTCACTATCGCGTCCCATGCCCACACCTGCTTTTGAACAGCGAGAGAATTAAAATGACGTCATCGGGTTTCCATAGATGGTTGATGACGTCACACTTGGCAAATCTCATTAGCTAGGAATGGATGAGATGAGAGTTTGTGAATGAGTGAAATGAAATATAAAGTATATATGTATACCTAAAAAATAACGATTTTCCGCATATATATATATATATATATATATATATATATATATATATATGCGCCTCGGTGGTGTAGTGGTTAGCGTCGCTGACTACGAATCCATCGGCCACGGGTTCGAGACCCGACGGCAGCCGGCACGCAGCAAAACCCAGCTGTTCATCCTTCCACAATAAAGAAAGTGGTTGGTAGATAAATGGGTACCCTAGGTGGCCTAGTGGTTAAGACGCTGGGCTGCTGATGGGGCGTGGTTCGGATTCCACGTTAAACTGTAGGTCTAAGGTGGAGTGAAAAGCTTGACCTTCGTCAGAATGAACAATTCGGGCGGAAGCTAACCAAAGGTTATATATATATAAGACATGGGGTCTATTACTGGGTTTCTATTACTATTACTTTTGATTTCTTTGATTTGAAAAGGATCCTTTATGTCTATTTAAATGCAATTAGAAGCAGTGCGTTAACAAATATTTGTTTCAACTAAATCATTACAATTTCAGAGATTAGGTCTTGATAAATTTTACTTTATTGAAGGAAAAATTTGCCACAACATTAGTTCACATAGCTACATGTTTATTTTAGTTTAGAGGAGATTTAGTTAATTTTTTCAGTTCTTTGTTCACACAATATGTCCATTGCCACTGTAATAGAAAAGTAATAGACTATTATCCATTACTTTGTCTTCCATTACTATTACTAGTACAGCCAAAAAATTATGATCTATTACTATTACTTGAAAAATACTGTAATAGTCTATTACTATTACCCCCATGTCTGATATATATATATATATATATATATATATATATATATACTGTGTGTATATATATTAATTTGATAATTATACGTTGAATGAGAAAATGGTTTGACATTTTAAAGATGTCAAATGAGGAGAGTTCAGCAGATGTGATTTTTTTTTTTTTTGTCCTTTGGCACTCTGTGGCACTCTTTTTTTAAACTTTCTCTTCTCATCATTATAAAGAAGCATTTTTCTTTCTTCCTTTCATTTAGTGTCTATTTCGCAGTTGTTTTCAATATATATATATATATATATATATATATATATATATATATACGCACACACTTGTTCAATTTTCTTTCAGATTTTTTGTACTTTTGTTTTTAATTTTTTGTTACCCATTTTCTTTCTTTTGATTTTCATTTGGGGGGGGGGAGGAAGGTATATTTTAGTTTATTAAAAAATTGAATTGTTTTGAGTTAAATTTTTTATTTTCTTTTACGAAATTTTAATTTTTTTAATGAATTTTTTAAAACTTTTCACAACTCTCTCTCTCTCTCTCTCTCTCTCTCTCTCTCTCTCTCCACAATTTTCAGTAGTTTTCTTTCCTTTCAATTCTGAGTCAGAGAAACAAAATTGGTCGACAGACAAATGACACACTTTCGAGTTTTGAAAAATAATTTTCTTTTCGGGTATTGTTTATTTATGGTATGGTTAGATTAGGTTAGGTTAGGTTAAGAGAAGAGTACCTTAATACAACTTGTTTTCGAAAGTGGTTCGTGGTGGACCGGAAATTGGAAGCTGAGCTTTTCACTTGATTTAAGAGAGAGACTTTAAATTTTGAATGAAGGAGAAAGCACGAGTTCCGCTGGAAGGTATTTACAAAAGATTTGTGGTGACGACAATTAGGAAAGTGGTGATCACTAATTGGTTCTGATTGTGAGGAGATAAAATTTGATGTTAGTAATAATGGAAGTCGTACGAATGATGATAATATTCACGTTAATGGTTACGAAATACGCGTAAATTAGTTACTGGTAATACGTTAATAAGTAAGAACAATATTAACCCGAGACTTACGTAATAATACGTAAACCATCTCCAGGCAATAAATAAGTATTCCCCCCCCCCCCCCCCCCCCTCAAAAGGTTTTATGGTCTCCCCCAAACTTTAATCTCAACCGGAACTCTCCTAAAAGTCTTTGACCATCCGAGTATTTTTATCAGCATAAATAGAAGTTAAATAAATGCTTACATGTCTACGAATAGGTCGCAATTACGTACACACTTGCCCGCCAGTGTGTGACTGGAGAATTCTTCGTGTGTCTACATCTCTCAAATTGGGGGTTTGTTACCATGGTGGCGGGGATTATGTCCAGCTAAGACCCGCCCACTTTTTCCAACCGGAAGGGGCTTGGCACAGCTAAAAAATAAAAAACAGATTTTATTCGCTTGAATGGAGAATGTTTTCAACGCATTTTTGACTAACTTTACTCGTTAATATTATATTACCTCTGGATTTTTATTAACAGGGTGATTGTAAGAGAGTATTTGCAAAAGAATTAATACTTCACAAATATTTTAGCTGTTACTCGAATAAAATGTCGCAAAAATCCGTAGAAAAACTTACTTTTCGATATTTGATCCGCATTCCAAGAATTCAACTAAAAAAAATGTTAATTGGGTTTATTTTAAAGGTTAAAATGTTAAAAACACTTTTTAACATGTTGAATATGATTTATGATGGTTACTTCTTTAAACTAATATTAAGTTTCACGGAGACCAGATTACACTTGGTTAAGTGATCGTTTTAGATTGGTTAGTTATTTCCCACGTGACTAATTCTGGCCAGTCACGATCTTTGTAACAAATTGCTACGGTACTTTATTACTGGTCTCTGCGAAACCTAATAGTTATCCCTCTTTAAAATTATATATATATATATATATATATATATATATATATATATATATATATATATATATATCGTAGCAGTTCCGTTCGTTGGTCTCTTTTCACACGAAGGTCAAGCTGGTGGGCCTGCCTCTAGGCCTGGCTTGGTGGAGGAGCGAGTTGCAACAAGCTTGACCTTCGTGAAATGAGGAATCATCGCACGGAACATTTGAAAGATTGAAAGGTATATAATTTATACACCTTTGGTTAGCTTCCGCCCGAATTGTTCATTCTGACGAAGGTCAAGCTTTTCACTCCACCTTAGACCTACAGTTTAACGTGGAATCCGAACCACGCCCCATCAGCAGCCCAGCGTCTTAACCACTAGGCCACCTAGGGTACCCATTTATCTACCAACCACTTTCTTTATTGTGTGGAAGGATGAACAGCTGGGTTTTGTTGCGCGCCGGCTGCCATCGGGTCTCGAACCCGGGACCGATGGATTCATTATTATGGTCCTTAACATATAGGTATCGTAAATTTTTAATGACCTGACCTTGTCTTTGTGTGGCAATATGAACCCTTCATTGAAAAGCTAAATAAAAATTAATATATCTTCTGGGAGCGAAAGTTGAGGGAAAAGACTGAATGGAGAATTGGGGGTGTAATACCACAAAAGGTCATTCACTACCTTCGATGTATCCCCTCCCTTAGTCCTTCTTTCTCTCCCTACACAATACCCCCCCTGTAAACCCCATTCGCTATGGGTATGATATACATATTGTATATTGAGTCGAAAGGAAGCGAGAGAACTAGTTAAGAATGAAATCTTAAACAATGGAATATTGTTTTTAAAGTGTTTAGTTTGGAGCTCTGCCATTTGTCCGCCATATTTGTTTTGTTTCGCTTTGTGAATACCCAATAGACACGTATACACATTGTGTAGTGGACAGCCACGTATAATACTACTTCGTTTAGAATCATGCCCGTAATATACATCCTTAATGAGTTAAAAAAATACCCCAGTACCCACCACGGGTAAATTTCGAATGTCATTGTGTCCACAAGGATTAATAATAATTTTTTTTACGTGAAAATTTCTTATGATTTGGACAAAATGATAGTGACTCTTTCACTTCGGTATGCGTCGGCCTTATAGTCATTTTCAGGTTTGGCCTCGAACTGGAATTATGCTTTACCATTACTGATATTTCAAACTTCTTCAGCCTTGGTTAATTTTAACTTTCTACGTACGTTTAACCACAGATAGACATGCCCTTTGTGTGTGTGTGTGTGTGTGTTCTAAACAGACACTTTTTAATAATTTTTAAAAATTCTATCAATCATCTTTATCCCGACAGGATAACACTGTTTATACTTGAATGATTTTAAAATTATTTTGTCGTAATGACAAATATAAATTTAAGTTTTTAAGATAAAAAAAATTATATTTTAAATATATTTAATCGTAACTTCTTCTTATTATTATTAACTCAATCGGGCGCACCAATGTTAGAATTTTCGTGTGGACAATTTACTGTCAAGTTTTGATTTTTTTTAAGTCTTCTTCCCGAACGTGGTCTCGGTAAGTAACTCGCCAAAAACTGTTTGTTATCAGTATTAAACAATAATAAAGTACGTATCATAAAGTATGTACCAGTAGACCACTGAAAATACTTACTACGTACTCGCAAATTATGTACAGAAGGTTAACAAATCTAAAAGTAAAGTAGACACTACGATAATTATCCCCAAGGATAAATGTCAAAGTTCATCAATGGAATGCCAAAACGTGTGACAGCTTCACGTGATGCTTTAAAGGGAAAAGGAACACGATTCTAAATATATTGATTCAATAACTCTGTTATTATTTATTGACTTTTACTATCAGATAAAAACCTATGGAAAAAGACGAAGGTGTCTATTTACCTTTGTCAACCCTCTGCATAGGCCAGGGCTTCCCAAACTTGAGGTCGCGAAGATCATATTTGGGGCCCGATCTGATAATTTTATTTTCAATTCTCTTCCTACGGCCGTCCGACAACACATTTATCAATCATGAATGTACTAGGGCCACCCAATATATTTTGCCCCACCCTTTTTTCTTAGCTAAATAATAGGCCATGGGGCTGAAATGTCTTTTGGGCCGTAAGTTTGAACTTTTTGCGCTTCACATAACCGGAATTTTCCAGTTTGAACCTCCCCTCCTTGTGTAAAACCGCTTTTAAACGCCCTTTTATAAAACCGACGGTTAACGCAGTTTCGAAAATGGTGTCTGACAGTGACGTGCGTCGTAAACAGAGAGCTGTTATCGAGTTTTTAACCGCAGAGAAGGAAACAGTTGGAAATATTCACAAACGTTTACGGAGATGCTGTTGTTGATCGAAGCACAGTTGGACGCTGGTCTAAACGTGTGAGATCATCAGAGAGAGAGAGGGAGAGCCAGCCTCGATGATGAGCCACACAGCGGTTGCCCGGCATCGGCTGTGACATCTCTCACTGTGCAACGTGCTAACAGCATCATTCGCTCAAATCAAGAGACATATATTGCTACCCTACAGAAACTCCAGAGACTTATAAAGCGCGTTCGACCGGAGAGAAAACTGGAGACGTCCTTCTTTTGCACGATAACGCAAGACCACACGACAGTTTGCAAACAAGAAGCCATCACAAAAATGCGCTTCACTGCGTTACCCCACCCTCCATACAGCCCGGATCTGGCACCTTCAGACTTCCATTTGTGTGGGCCAATGAAGGATGCTATTCGTGGAAGAAAGTTTCAGAGTGACGATGAGGTTGTTGAGGAGGTTAAGAGGTGGCTCCAGCAGAAGCCAGCGGACTTTTACCAGCAAGGAATAAAGGCCCTTGTTTCGAGGTGGAGGAAAGCCGTAGAAAAGGATGGAGATTATGTGGAAAAATAAAAACTTGTAAAAAAAGGTATGTAACTACTTGTGTACAAAATTTCTGGAACTTAAAGGAAACCTGGAAAGAAAAAAAAAGGTGGGGCAAAATATCTTGAGTGGCCTTCGTAGTTGCGTGAAATCCGGGCCCTTCCCGCGCATAATAAACGCTGTGTTTATGAAGCATATATATATATATATATATATATATATATAATATATATATATATATATATATATATATTAGTGGTCGACCGGATGTCAGTTTTTCAACATCCGCGGATGCGGATCTTTAATTTCAATATCCGCGGATGCGGATATTTAGTTAATCTATCAATATAATATAGAATTATGAATATATGACAATTTTTCAAATTTCGTGATATTACTATTATGGCAGACAATGCATAAGAATTAAAATTAATATTAATGTTTTCATTATGATAAAAATAATAACTTTCTCAAGAGTTTCAGCCACAGAAAATTCAATGAAACAAGTTTCATTCAATTTTCTGTGTTACCACCTATTTATATTTTGAGGTTTATGTATTTGTTTGTTCATTAATAATTAATACTTTACATGAAATGTGCATGACTGGGCCTTATAAGCTAATTTAATTGTAAATTGCATAATTTATTAGAGGTAACATCCGCAGTCAGAAGTGCGGATGTTAAAAATGATGCGGATGCGGGTATCCGGTCCACCATTAAAATATATATATATATACACACCTTGGTTTACCTTAGTTGGTTTTGCTTCTGCCCGAATTATTCATTCTGACCAAGGTCAAGCTTGTCACGCCACCTTAGAGCTACAGTTTTTAACGTAAAATCCGAACCACGCCCCACCAGCAACCCAGCGTCTTAACCACTAGGCTACCCAGGGTACCCATTTATCTACCAACCAATTTTTTATCGTGTGGAAGGATGAACAGCTGGGTTTTGCTGCGCGTGCCTTCCGTCACCGGGTCTAGATCCCGGGGCCGATGGATTCGTAGTCATTGATGCTAACCACTACACCACCGAGCCGCATATATATATATATATCGTAAAGAACGACGCTTGTATAGGAGAACATTCCGCGCAAGATGAGGAGAGAGAACGAACAAATGAAAAAATGAGGTAACCACCCTGGAATCGAACCCGGGATCTTCCGATTGCCGGTCAGATATGATAACCACTACACCATGGTCCTCACTCGATCAGAAGTCGTAATTCTCCTACATACGCGCAGAAACCATCTTGCGCGGAATGTTCTCCTATACAAGCGTCGTCCTTTACGTTATTTATACTGCGTGTTCTTTGCAGTTGATGTATATATATATATATATATATATATATATATATATATAAAATAACTTTTGGGAAGTTTGTCGAACTTCGATCAGTGTTTGGGGCCGTGAATTGTGTGAACATGATTTTCGGGGTCGCATATGATAAAGGTTGGGAAGCCACGCTGGTGTAGGCGAACATGTCCTGCTGTCCTGGACGCAAACGGCAGAATATCTTAGCCTTACACCTAAACATCAAAATTCTCAATTAACTTTTCATTTTAAAAAATGTTTTAATACAGTATATTACATTGTTTCATCAGGATGCTATATATATATATATATATATATATATATATATATATATATATATATATTATATATATATATATATATATATACAGGGTGTTTGAAAACTTTCTGTACAAATTGTAATGGGGGATAGGCAACACCAAGACAAACCCTTTTCGTCTATAAGTGTATGTCCGCTGACGTCACCATTCGGCGCGAGAGGGCGCCGCTGCAATTGGCTAAAAGGTGAAGTGGGCTAGACTCGCGCTTGCCGCGGGCATTCTTAAATCGGACGTAGTACGCGTAACATGGAGGGCTTCACGACTGCTGAGATGGCTGACATGCATATGGTGTATGGGGCTGCCAATGGAAACGGAAGAGCTGCTGTGAGGTTGTACCGACAGCGCTTCCCAAACAGACGTGTGCCAAACCACCAGACGTTTGCGCATTTGCATCGGCGACTGCGAGAAACTGGAACATTCCATGCAAACATGCATGACACTGGTCGGGAGAGAAACGTGCGCACTCCTGACATGGAAGAAGAAATCCTACGGCGATTTGAGGACAATCCAAGCGCAAGCACGCGAGGTGTTGCACGTATCCTCGGTGTGAACCAAGACCTGGTCTGGAGAGTGTTGCACGAGCAGCAACTTGCCATGGACGATACCCGCCCAAACATTGACGGCGAACCGTTCTTGATGAGCATGCACCTGTGTAGCATGTGGATTTGCGTGCGCCCACACGTGAGAATTGTGCATGTTAAACACACCCTCACGTGTGAAACAGGCCTCATCTGAGAACAGCACATAAGCCGGAAAATTAGGCTGCACCGCTGTCTGCTGCAGAAATCAGCGTGCGATTTCCACACGAAGAGGGCAATCCCGAGATTGTAATGCCTGGACTCTCTGACGATGAAACGGATGTAACTGCTGCTCGTGCAACACTCTCCAGACCAGGTCGTGGTTCACACCGAGGATACGTGCAACACCTCGCGTGCTTGCGCTTGGATTGTCCTCAAATCGCCGTAGGATTTCTTCTTCCATGTCAGGAGTGCGCACGTTTCTCTCCCGACCAGTGTCATGCATGTTTGCATGGAATGTTCCAGTTTCTCGCAGTCGCCGATGCAAATGCGCAAACGTCTGGTGGTTTGGCACACGTCTGTTTGGGAAGCGCTGTCGGTACAACCTCACAGCAGCTCTTCCGTTTCCATTGGCAGCCCCATACACCATATGCATGTCAGCCATCTCAGCAGTCGTGAAGCCCTCCATGTTACGCGTACTACGTCCGATTTAAGAATGCCCGCGGCAAGCGCGAGTCTAGCCCACTTCACCTTTTAGCCAATTGCAGCGGCGCCCTCTCGCGCCGAATGGTGACGTCAGCGGACATACACTTATAGACGAAAAGGGTTTGTCTTGGTGTTGCCTATACCCCATTACAATTTGTACAGAAAGTTTTGAAACACCCTGTATATATATATATATATATATATATATATATTAGAATAATTTTTTTTTGTACTTTTCATGTTCTTCGTAAATATTTTGGTCAAACGCGAATTTTGTTTATGAAAATATTGTGCGATTCGTCCCTTTGATGACGTCATAACAGACACGTACGTGATGACGTCATATCGGAGACATTTACATGATGGTGATATTGGACACGTCTAACGGACTCTAGGATGTTGTTATAGGCGCATGACCTTCTCCCCCCCCCCACCCACCCCGCCAAAGGAGGAGAATTTTAATCCTGCGACTGTGACTCATAAGTTTTGTTATCCATCCTTCATTTCTAACGCCTCTCGCCATCTTGATATTCTTTAGTCTTGTTTATTCAAAGGAATTACCGCAAAGAAGTATTGTATTTGTTTTGTGTTCCTTTATTTAGCGAAATATTATTGCGCGCTTCACTTTTTTTACCCTTCTTTATTTTAGGGGGAGCGGTTTTATTTTAGGGGGGGCGGGGTTGTAACTTTTTAGTTTCGTTAGTTACATTGGTTTTATTAATAAACCTTTAATAATAATGAAATAAATACATTGGTTTTAGAATTTACAATGACATAAATAATTGTGAAGCTAGACTATTTATTTTATTTAATTTGGCCCTTAAGTTTTAGGCTTTACTGGGCTCTTCTTAAAAATAAAACGGGGGAGTTATTAATAATAAATAAATATATAAATAAATATTATTAATAGTTAAAGTATGTATTAATCTTAAATTATCTTTATCGATATGACGAGTGCCAGGTCATTATTGAAGGTATTATACCAATACCCTACAAAGAAATCAGTATTATACACGAGGGATAAGAACTGAACAATTACGAGTAATGTGTCTTTAATCCTAGATTACGCATGAGAAATTAATAAACAATAGTAATGGACATTAATCCTAGATTTTTTTATTAGTATACCATTATTAATCGGGATTTAAACTTGGTTTTAAACGAATTTACATTCACAATATTTTAGTTATAAGTTAAATTACAAATATTGACATTATTACATTATTCAAGCATAATTTACACACACACACACACACACATATATATATATATGGTAAAGCCTGGCAGCTCAGTGTGTAACACCGTTTTTTCATAAGTGAAGTGAGGTCAGAGGTTCGACTCCCGATGCTGTTGGACATTGTGTTAGGGCAATGTGTCGCCTTAGTTGTTTTGAGCACTGTACCAGTTTCCGGACCTGTCTAATATATATATATATATATAATATATATGTGTGTGTGTGTGTTTAATAACGTACAGTGTGTGTGTGTGTGTTTAATAACGTACAGATGTGTGTGTGTCGTGAGAAAAGTTTTTGTTAATTAAAACTGTGGAGTTTTTGTCCCGTTACGTGAGTAAATAATGACAAGGAAAATATTCCTCAATTGAAAATAAAACAAATGCTACGTTGTGTATGTTTGTACGTATGTATGTTTCTTGGTATGTACAGTATATAATGCTTTTTTTTATTAATTTTGAAAATGTGTGAAATTTTTTTGAAAATGTGTGAAAACCTGTTGTAATGCATTCGCATCCAGTTTTACAACACGTTGTGTAAACACAGACTTTCCTCTGAAGTAAGTTTACAATGTCTTCTTTATTTGTGAAGTAGTTAGTGTGTGTGTGTGTGTGTGTAAGACAAAAGAGAAAAAGAATCTTGTCGTATATAAATTTGGATCTATGAGTGCCAATCCAGGTGTACTTTTCAAAAATTAATCATTGGCACTCTTATGTACTCGTAGTCCCCTCTGAAAAAAACCATTATTTTTTTTCAATACTATACAAAAAACTTTTTCTAATTCAAATTGCATAAATATCGCGTAAGTTCTAACCCACTTTACGATTTCCATCGCTTCATCACTCTGGGAAATCGCGTCGCGGTCGCTGCACTGTGCGGAACTCCCATTCTGTCAATGTAAAATCGCGCGTGACTCGAGTCGTCACGACCCAAGTCGTGAGTCGCGAGACGCTCCTGCGTGCGGCCGGCCTTGGGTAAATCTGAAAATATGGGACAAACGAAATATTGTGTTCAAAATTATGAGGCACTCACTCGCCCACTTTTCTTTTAAAATTCAACCTAATTAGGTTACCTCAAAATAAATTGGGTTTAACACATTAACATCCATTGTCCCTTTTTTAAGACATATTTCAACACTGCAATTTAGGTTAGAACTTAAAAGTGAAATTTTTAGTTTTTCTTTTTAATTTAAAATTTTCTGTATCAGATAACTGTTTCATGTTTATTTAAAAGTCTCCGAAGCTAAATATCTCGAGAAATATCAGGAAATAAAAAAAAATTGGTTTTGGTCCATCGTGGGTTAAGTTAACCCTTGTGAGGAACCTTCAATTTACTTACGTTGTTGGAATCGTGGGGTCTATATGACCCCGGGCCTAAATTCTTATAAAATGTCTGCAATGAAACAATCGCATGATTGAAACATATTATTTGATATTTAAAAACATTTTAACGAAATATCATCTCTTTAAGCGTTTTGACCCATGGTTTCTCGTGAGGGTTAATCTCTCTACTACAGAGTTTTTTGTATCTATCTATTACCAAGGGGGGGTTAACTAAGTTACCCGGTGGCTTTTTTGTTAGAACTCTATTTATATGTTATACAAACTCAATTCTGTGTTGAACATATCACGTATTACTTAGCTAATCATTATTTACTGCTTACAATACGTGCATCTTTACAATAGCATCATCTACTGGATGAATTTGTCAAACGGGTTTCTTGCAGATAACACGCACGAGTCTAGTTTCTCGATATCGTTGTCGAGGACAAATCGCGCAAATATGTTTCTTTCAGAAATTAGCAAAGAAAATTCATTTATCTTCCTGTGTCTTGGAACCACTAAGTAACAAATACCCGAAAGCAAAATTATATACGCAAAAACTGGGCGTGGGGTAACTTCATTACTCCCGTTCGTAGTAGAAAGATTAAACACTTATGAGATTATATTTACTTGAAATTGGGCTTCACATCAAGCTGGAAATTTTAAAATGAATCATCCAAAGTAAAAATAATCTTACGTGCGTTTAACCTAAACTAAGTTTATTTTGAAATATTAAGTATTTTTGAGTAATGCGGTAATTTTGACTACAATTTTGGTTTAACAATACCGTTTACGGTAGTAGCTACTTCCAACGAGACTAAAGTACTTCTGGTATGAAAAAGATCGTAGTGAGTGGACTCCCCAAAACGAGTTGTATGAATCTGAAAACCGGTATAAATTCTGGGATTTTTATTTTGCAATATAGTATAACCGTTGATGCGCCAATAAGTTGATTAAACGTTACCAATGTTGGTATAAAGTTAACAATGAAAGGAAAATTAATCATTGTTAACATTGAATTTCGTAACGCACAATTGAAATGGGATTGAGACTGATAATGAAGCACTGAAATTATCATACATTGATATATTACAGTACGGACGGATGCCAAAAGTAAAGAGTCACCTTCCTTTTTTTTTCCATTGTCCTTGATTTGATAATAAAAGCCAATAAATAATAATTTTTTTTAATTAATATATTTAGAATCATGTTTGTTTTCCCATTTAAAGCATTACGTGAAGCTGACGCACGTTCTGGCATTCCACTGGTAGGCTTTGCCATTCGTTCTTGAGGACAATTATAGTAGCGTTTATTTACTTTTGTAACCCCCTGTAGAACGTCATTATTATTTCCTCTTAAAATGTCAGTGTTGAAATTGATGAAACAGGAAGATAATTTTTCTGTTTAATCTTTGTACACAAAAAGCTTCCGTTAAAATGTTGGAAATTTTTTTTTTTTTAAATATTTCAAACAACATTTTTAATCGTTGAATCAAAGCTACATCTCATTTTATTATTAAAAACAAATCAATTTTTCACTTTACGTCACAATTTTGTCACGTGACTCGCACATCAACCTTGTATCTTTATTATTGTTTGAAATGCTGGAAAAATGTTTTATTGTTTTATCAAGGTTAATGTAGCGTCACTCGAAATCAATATTGACATCAGTGACGCTAAAATTGATGAATCAATTTCGGATATTCAATATTGATAAAACCTCGTTATCACTATTGATTTATCATATGAAACCAATATTTGTTTCGAAACATATACTTAAGGACATTCTAGACATCCATTTATACAAAACAACTTCTATGAAAGATTGTCCGAAACGAGTCCAGTACAAACCTATTACGTGCGACAGAATTGCGAAGGTGTTACAAAATGCTAAAGGTAAATGCTAATTGAAACTCTTTGACAGGTCATTTGGTCAATTAATTAGATAAAGGACTTTCAAATAGAATAAATAAATACCTTCCATTTTTTAATATATTTAACTTCCGGGAAGATCTTCCGATAATGTCTTCGCCCACATTTTCTAAGACTGCGGGTTGGGGCACTGGGGCATTAATGAGCAAGTTGACACGCTTTCGGGTATGCATAATGCGTTTTATACCCGACTCGCAAACAGTCTGCAGGTAATGGTTCACCGATAACCGGATTTGGGAGGTTATTTCTTCTCTAAAGTTATACACAAACTGGCACCATTCAAAATGATAATACCAAGTGTGCCATAAATGTGTGGTGGGACACGAGTCTATCAGGTCAACGCTATATATATATATATACTGTATAAATCTTATTATATTTTCTAAATTACTGTAAACGTTTAATACTGAAAATTAAGTTAATTAACTTGGTTAAAATGGTAACTAAACTGAAGTGTTTTTACGTATTATTAAAGAAATAAAGCACAAATTGTATAGATCAATAGTCTAAAGGTATATACTTGGTACTTGTATACGTATTGTGTGATCTTCAGAGGGTAAATTTAGCACCACATACCTAATGCGTTCAGATCCTATTGGGCAAGGCAATATGCATACCCGAGAGGATGCACATCAGTGCCATAACCCAATTTCAGTCTTCAAAAATGCATAGCGAAGACAAAAAGAAATGCAAAGTTATCAGAAGACTGGTGTGTGTGTGTGTGTGTGTGTGTTTTAAAAGTAAGACGTACTGGAAATGGGATAATGCAGGAAATACTTGAAAATAAATATGCAATTATATATATATATATGCTTCCTTTTATTATTATTATTAACCTTGGTTTAGCTTCCGCCCAAATTGTTCATTCTGACGAAGGTCAAGCTTGTCACGCCACCTTAGACCTACAGTTTAACGTGGAATCCGAACCACACCTCACCAGCAGCCCAGCGTTAACCACTATGCTACCCAGGGTACCCATTTATCTACCAACCAATTTTTTTTGTGTGTGGAAGGATGAACAGCTGGGCTTTGCTGCGCGCCGCCTGCCGTCACCGGGTCTCGATCCTGGGGCCGATGGATTCGTAGTCGGCGACGCGAACCACTACACCACCGAGGCGCATTATTATTATTATTATTATGGACGATCATTCATGCGAGAGAGAACCAATATAAACCTTGATAATGTTTACACGCGTGTATTGAATAATTAGAACCATGTTATTTAAACGAACGAGTCCCTCTTATTAAGATGACGAGGTTACAGAGTATCTCAATTTAGTTCAATTAACTTTCAAAAAACAAAGTTCGCTCCGTTCAACAATTGTTTATGTTGCGAAGGAGCCAGCTGTAGTCGCTGCAAATGCGACTCTTTAGTCGTTGCAACAACCCTCCAACGCGTAAAACATTTTAGATTGTCAACATTAATCGTTCACGTACGATAACGTCACCCGTAAGTTGTTTTTTTAAATTGTCCTTGATTTTAACTCAAAATTAGTGATTTTTTTTTGTTTTTGTTTTTTTGTTGACGAAATAGTATTGTGGAATATTCCACGACATCAAATTCAGGAATAACTGGAATAGTTTTGTGTGTGTGTATATATATATACACATATATACATATATTGGTAATTTAGGCAGGATTTTTATTATAATTTATATTAACTAGAAATATTAGGTTTAAATACAGTTAACTAAAACTGATACCCCGTTTAGAAGAAAAAATATTTGTTCTCGTTAAATTTAATTGAAAAGAAAGTTGTGATAACATTTGTTTTAAAGAAAATAAGAAAATTAAGAATGTCTCTTTTTTTTTTAATTTAGTTTACCTCTTCAAAAGAAAATGGCATTCATTAATGGTATTTTGTTAAGAAAATTCTACTTTGAGAGCGAGCAAGAAAGAGAGAAGGACAGACGGTGTTTATTGTGTCACCATTAAATGAGTAATGAAAACTTACAATCAGCAATTTATGAGCAAAATACGAAAGTAAAATAAAGAAAAACAGCGAACAGCGAGATGAAAAATCAGCGGTGACTTCATTCCGTTGTCATGGTTACCATACGGAGGCGCTATCTGAAGGCCAACCAAAGAGTTCAAAGCAACGGGAAATTCCAAATAAGCGTCAAGAAGAAGAAGAAATCGAAAACAATGCTATTGTATAAACGCTTTAATTCATATCGCGTTTGGCCTATACGCTCTTTTTATTGTAATTTTGTCCAAATGTTGAGTTTTTAGTTTTATTTCGTTTTATTTTATTTATCAAAGTTTTATTTCGTTTTGATAAAACAACTAAGTTCATTTGGGTTACGTGTGTATAGCTATTTGGAACACTGCAGTTCCTTTATTGTATATAGAGCGCATAAACGGGCCAACTAGGAAATGAAGTTCTACCCGTTTCTGAACTGAATTCCAGAGAGCCATTTTTTTTTTTTAGCATTTTTTATCATTAATATGTCTTTGAAACGTCTTACGAATACCCCCATTTTTGTTCAGATTAATGAAAGGGTTAATTTTAGTTAATCAGGAAGAGAATCTGTTATGTAAGGTTGATTTCATTATTAATTTTAGTCATTGGGTATAACGTTGACCTCAGTTGACACGTTACAGGGATTTAAAGATATTTTTCTATATCCCGGCAGGGCCCCTTGGCAAGGCCATGGAGGTCTGGCCTATTCTAGCGGTTAGCTATTTAAATTTTTTTTTACATAACATATAACATTTATTAAGTTACGTTAAACTATTCTAAATTACTTTATTTTATGCTGTACAGGGTGACCTAAAAGTATATATATCTTTTCAATGAAAAAAAATATATAGCCCCATGTTTCTTTGACTTCTCGGCCACCCTGTATATGTATTTTCAATGAAGTTGGACAGTCGGACACAACCTAATTCAGTCTTCAAAAACTGTAGGGGGAAGGATGTCAGTTTTGTGACGTCATTAAAAATATGGGTGGGGTTTTTACAGTATACGTGACGTCATCGTCCACTATCATTATTGTGAGTGCCAACGACGACAACGTCTACGACGCCGCTTACCAATCGACGTACTACAACGCATCTAACGTCAGCTCTTACGGTGCCGCTTCAGAGTGCGAGAGTGCCAAAATTCGAAGTATATTTTACGAAGATGTCAACGAGTGCCAAGAGATCAGTTGCTTCGTCGAAGGTGCGAATTAAGGAATTTAAGGAGTGCCACATCGACGTGCGTGACGTATTGTAGGACCTTCCGAGTTCATGACGTTACCATAACGACAAAATGTGACGTAATATAAATTTTGTTGCTGATTACAACGCTGACTTATTCAACTAACAAACAACACACTACTGTCTGGTGACGACGATAGGTGACGTACTGCGTATGCCAAGTATACCCATTATTATAATATAAACGTTAAAATTAACGTTATACTTCGTAAATTAACGTTAACCTGATAACGTCAGCCGATAATCTGATACGTGAGGGAAGCAGTGCGTTCAAGGGGAAAGAAAACAGGTAAGAGGAAAAACGAGTTTGGAATTTGAGTTTGAAGGTGCCACTTCAGGGGGGGTGGGAATTGAAAAGTAAAGGGGGAGAGGCGCTCATTTTTGTATGTTTTCAAATTTTAATAGTTTTTAGAGCAATATTTTATCTAAAAACTATTTTTTTTTTAAATTCTAGAAAGATTTTGCATAATTTTTTTTTTTAAGTTTTATCTTGAGTTTTACATCATTTAAATTTATTAATGTTATTAATTTATTTATTAATTTATTAAAGAAAATAGTGCCAAACTTTAACAGTTTTAAAATTTGTCTTTTTTCATAATAATAATTTGAACGCTGATGTGAAAATGATGTAGTAATAATTGGAAGACTCGCTTTGGGTATTATAATCTTTCAATACCCAGGCAGAGGGATCATCTCTATAAAAGTGAAAAAACAAAAAAAATTGTCTGGCATTAATTGGAACAAAATGGCACAATGCCACCCTGAATTTAAAAGGGTGACAATTAATAAATGCGTTACGAGGGTAATTGTCATGATAAATTATAGATAAAATTCTGAGAACAATTATTAAAAAAAAAATTCATTTCAGAAATTTTGTAGCTCTTCAGGAGTGTAAATGGGTGGGTTGGATGACGTCAATTAATAATAATTAAGCAAACAATAACCAACATTTTAAGTCGATTATACTGTGTATATATATATATATATATATATATATATATATATATATATCAGAAACATCGTATACTCTTTTAAAGGTAAGTTATTATTATTATTGTATACCTGGTATATTTCAACATTATCCTCGCTTTCGTGGAAGACATGACATGACTTTAGAAATTCACTGTATGGTAAGTTTTTTTGTTTTGTTTTTAAATTAATGATGGCACTGGCATTTGCAGTTGAATATTTTCCCACAATTATTGTTATTAATGACGATGATAATGATAACACAAATCCGCTACTAATATTACGCATCCTCATCATATTTTTGCGTGCTTTTTTTAACCATACAGTAAATGCGGTGAGCTTATCCCCCCCCCCCCCCACACATTCATATACAGGGTGTGCCATAAGCCCCGTTTCATAGAAATATTTATTTTAAATTAAATTTACAAACGTAATACATTACAATTAAAACAGGTGCTCAAATTGATGTCTCGGAGGCCTTTTCCTCACGAGTGTAACTCACTTTCATATTAGCCATAACATGTTATTCTACCTGCAACAAACAAATGGTCCCAAAACAAGACATCACTTTGAAGATTTCTTTTAGTTCTAATTTATTAATTTTGGTAAATTTAATTTCAAATAAATTTTCCTATGAGACTGGATTTACTGGACACCCTGTAGAAATAGTTAATTCAACTGTTTTAAGTTCTTTAATTAGAAAACAAGAATGCTTGGTTTAAGTGCTATCAACATTTATGGTTGAATTTATCATAACCACGTACAGTTTTGGAAAAAAGTTCACCTAGAGAGCGTAATATATTACTAATTAGTAGAGAGGTGTTTTAATTGTATTACTGTCATCAAAAAGAAGAAAATATCCAAAGAAAAACGACGTTATTAATTAATAATTTCTGTGTACTTTAGAAATGTTTCTAGGCGAACTTTTTTCCGAAACTGCGTGTTAGTTTGTTGGTTAAGTTTAACAAAGTTGTTCTTTTTCCCCACTAATTAATATTTCTTCATTGCAATTAATTTCAGGTTTGAAATAGTTTTAAAATTGTTAAATTCTTGTAAAGAAATAATTAATTCCTTATTAATTTATTATTATTATTAATTAATTAGGAAGTGACTCCGATAATGAGGGTGAATCGCCTGGTCATTACGAAGCCATTTACGAGGTCATAAGTCCGGCCGACGAAGAAAAAGTCAACCAAAACTTGGCTGACGATGATCTGAAAGATGACCTCAAGGACGATCTCAAGGATGACCTTAAAGATGATCTTAAAGATGACCTCAAGGATGATTACCTCCAGTGTCATCCAGATGACCCAGATCTGGATGATTCATTTGATTCCGATGATTCCGATGAAGCCTATTCTAGGCTTAGACCGCAGGTAGAGAGAGAGAGGTTCTTTGTTTAAAGAAGCTAAACAGAGCCTAGTTTATTCGTAGATCATAATTTAAGTACAGTTACGTAAAACGCTTTTCAATTCAGTGTAGTTTTAGCCCCGCCTCTTGCTCCACCTACTAAAATTAAATACGGGCAGGCCTGTAGAATTTACACTCCACCCCTTTAAGTCATATTAACCAATCACGGAACTTAAAATTTATATACTAGCCCTTCGCAATTTATTTGGTGTTCTGAGTTTTTGCTGACATTATTGAACTTCAAGACTGCAACTGGTGGCATTTGAAGTTAATTTCTATACCAACATTAGGTATAGAAATTTAAATTTGTTATTATTTCTATAACTGTACCTACTAACCACCTTTCGAGAAACAGAATAGAAGGTGGAAAAGCACGTAAAAAAAAACAGACCTATTTTTAGTTTTTTTTTTTTTTTTGTCTTATTCGCAAAGAAGAATTCTTGTGGTTCATTGGTTACGCATCACCGCACTAATTTTTCTATTACCTACACCTTGTCGAAATTTATTTCTGTACCAATATCTACGTTCATTTATTTCTTTACCATAAGGCCGGCCGCGCGCAGGATCGTCTTGCGACTTATGATTGACGACTCGAGTAGCGCGTAATTTTTACATTAACAGAATGGAAGCCCCGCATACGCAACTCGAGTCGTCACGACCCAAGTCGTGAGTCGCGAGACGACCCTGTTTGCAGCCGGCCTACTCTACCGGTATGCGAACCCTGTTTAGGAGTTAGATCATAATTAGAATTAAACATGTCTGCTTTTAATGTTTCTTTTAAAATCTGATGAAAAAAAAAACCGCAACAGGCTTTAGGATACACAAAGAGCTCATCGCGACACGAACATGCATTTAGCGACATTACTGGTGTTGCCATGATTTAGATTTTTTTAAATCATTAAATATCATGAAAACGAGATAATTGGTGTTAGGTTAAGTTAAGTTAATTAAACTCTTTACATTAGATTAAATGTCGCCATCCACAAATGTAAATGTGAAAATGACTCGGTTTCGGAAGTTAGCCAAACGTGTGTGTGCGCGCGCGCTGTAATTTAATGCATGTACTAAATATTTTAGTTAATTACTTTGATAATCTCTTGATCGCTGTAGTAATTAGGGATAGTGTAAGTAAGCGTCAATACTCGAACAGATGTAATATACAATTTTACATTCTGTAATTAAACATCGTATAATTACATCACAATTAGTACTTCATTATAAAGTTATGAATGAATTGTAATTGGTTGGTGTTGTTTTTTTATAATAGTACTCCAGTGTTATTATTATTAATGATATTTGTAATTATTATACGCTGAAGAAATGCGTGTTTGGCGTAATTACACTCATTACCGATAATAGATAATGTGTTGTGGTGTCATCACAAACAAATATTTATAATTGTTTATTTTACTGTTTGCCTTTTTAATTATTATCATTATAACTCTATATACAGGGTGGCGCAAAAGTTAGGAGTCGAAGGAGCCAGAGAGAATGGATCTTTTTCGTTCTATGGCGGGCATTATTTTTTAATAAAACATACTTTTTTACTTAAAAAATATGTAATTTATGCAAAAGCCGGGACTCAAAGGGTTAGCATTGCATAAATTATAAATTTATGCAATCATGACCATTTGACTCCTGACTCTTGTGCCACCCTGTATATGTCTATATAACTTGCGTAAACTGTATGCACGCTACGCATATTTGTAGGCTACAGTGCCATTACAGTATGCTGTATATATTTTGCAGTACACGGAACACAAGACAATGTCTCTTACTAGAGAAGCGATGAACTCTCTTTCGATCGACTCGTCTTTGGAGAAGAAATACCTTCGCCCGAAATACAACCGCACATACTCTCACCAACCCCACAGTATTAATAAAATTGCGGAGGCGGCCAATCTCGGAATGAAGAGATTGCGACGGAATTGGTCCTTGACGAAGAATGAAGTGAGGACGGGTCTCAATCGGATTAAGAAAAAGAGCACCTTCAGTATGTCGGATGTGAAGAGTACAGAAGGTAGGAGTCGTTCGTGATTTAGTTTCTGGATTTTCGAGCTTGAAATCATGTCGGAATTATTTTTATTATTATTATTATTATTTTTAAAATTATTTTAGATATTCTGAGCGAAGTGGGAGGAGCGAGCAACGACAAAAGTAAATGGTCCTTCAAGAGCCACTTTAGGAGAAAGTCTTCCTCAACGCTCCCACCCCGTTGTACGAACACCTTAGAGGAGGCGCAACAGAAGGACAATGCTACTTTCTATCTCACTCTTACCATCGCCTCCGACAGACAAGATGCGGACGAAGGGGGAGAGGAAGTGTATGGTGCCCTCGTCAGAGACCGACACGCCGAAGAACGCCGTAAATCGATCACTCCCTCCGTCAGTTCAATCGGAACGACTACGTCCTGCGAAACTACGACGTCAGCAAAGGCCTCAGCGAGACCTCTTTCCACCCCAGGAACGTCCCTATATAGGAACAGTTCGTCAGGGTCTAACTCTGGAACGCTTTTCAGACCGCCCAATCCTCCTCCCGCGCCTCCCACAGGTATAATAATACTATTCTCTCAAATAATCAATAATAACTAAATAGTCTTGTACTGCTACAGGTAAAGAAAAATTGCCAAATATACCTTTCCTTCAGCCATCTGTTGCATTATGAAGTAGCTTATCCATGGCCACTGCATCACCATAGTATAAAATTTCTTCCACAGCTGCCAATTCTTCTACTGATGTGGATGAAGACTCTTCTACCGACATTTCGAAGGACAAACTGGCCTCGCGACTCAATCAGATTTTGTCCTGTGGGCCAGTTGCGCCCCCTGGCAGGAGGGTGTTACGAACTTCGGAAAATTGTTCCAGTTCGGAAGTCTCCCCCGTGCCACTTTTACCATCCCCAGAGGACAAACCCTGTTATCCAAAGCATCATATAGCCTCCCTTAAGGGAGCCACATCCCTTCGTCAATTGTTCCACGACGGTGCCATTTCCCTGAATTCTCCTCAGACGAGAAGTTCTGTGGCAAGTTCTTCCTCCCACGGGTCCTCTGAGGGCTACATCAGGCCAAGTGACATTGCATCATCTCCGCCTCCTCTACCCGCCCGACCTACGTCATCCCTTAAACGCGTTTCTGCAGGTTCCATAGGCCAGAGCCCCTCTGCGCAACCTCTATCACCTCCCAGAAACACAGATGGAGACAGCAAGAGCTATTTAGAGTTGAACTACGAGTCTCACGTTTCGGAAGAAGACCCTCCCTACGTCAGTTCACATTTCGCCGATGAACCTCTCTATCAGTTCTATACGGCGAAGGTGGAGCGAGCCGCTCTTTACCAAGGAGACTCATCCGAAGATGATTACGAGGTATGACCATCTTCATTGAGGTGAACGACGTAGCTTCAGTCAGTTAAGTTTAAGTTTCAGTGACCTCGATGTTACGACGCCGGAGAGATTACTCGCTTTCGGTGCTTTCCATTCTTTCATAGGACTAAAAGTACGCAAGAAAGAATCATTTGGTTACTACTATAATAGATACGCGAAATCGCGAGTGGTGTGAATGAGTTCCGAAGAGCTTTTTCCTATACTTTCTCCGAACTTTCCTATAACCCTTTCATCATCAATTACGTCTTACACGCCAGAGAAGCGTGACTTTACTCGAATTTTTCGTAATGGTTCCGTTACACGCACAAATAATCAAGGTAACATCCAAGAAACCCATTTCCCCACTACGTGGAGGGGTGAGTGTCCCCCAATGGTCACCCGAGCCAGAGCGGACACAGTGCAAGCGGCTAACTCAACTCCACCCGATGCCAGCGGCCGGGAGCAAACCAACACCACGCCGGTCAGAGTCCGCTACCATGACCAACCTAACATCCGGGCGCCCACACGCACAAATATAAATATTTGTTTTTGTCTCTGATATTCAATTTTAAATCCTTTACAAGCTTTATTCCAACTTATTCCAATTTCATTGAGTACATCACACCATAATTAGTGATCTGTGAAACTGTAAATTTTCCTAGTTTTAGTAGCATATAAAATAAGCTTACACACACACACACACACACATATATATATATATATATATATATATCCCCAAGTAACAAATAGTAAGCCGCCCTTTTTACCAATTAGGTCGAGCTTTGCAAATAAGTTGGATTTTCTTGTACGACCAACTCAAGTTAAGCTGATGTAACCTAACCTAGCGCAACCTAACCTAAAATAAATCAGAGGGTGTGTAAAGTTTGATGAAGTACGGAAGACGACTTATTTGACTTCGAGTTTTTTAATTAAACTCGTAACGCGGCTGAAATTGGAAAAATAATCATTGTATACGGTAAAAAACGCTTTCTTAAACTTTCTTTTGTAACCGCCCCCTCCCCCCTATTTTAATAAAACGAAAGTGATTAAAAATTTAAAAATCTGAAATATATAACCTGTTCGACCAAATAGGTAAAAAATGGTCAGGGACGATAATTTACACAAATGTTCGACCAACTTGGGCATTTTTGAATAATATATATATATATAATCATCATTTCCCACACAGCTCGATCTCCAAATTTGGGTTTCAAAACCTGTTTCAACTTGCTTTCAGCTGCAACCTCAAAATGAGGA
>JAJOZX010003879.1:257500-430000 GCA_023014485.1 Bathynomus jamesi
TATATATAGTGATTAGAACTATTAATTTTGGATGAAACTCCTTCAGGTAATAAACGACGGAGGGCTTGCCGCAAGTAACGTCAAAGCTGTGGTTCGACCCACTGCCATGGAACTGGTCACTCCGACTGATGGACGAAGAACTCTGTGGTGCGAGTTGCCAGAAGTCGTCAGTAGCGGAATTTTGAGTAAGTATTTCTATGGTAATTTAATAGATAGAAGTGCAGGTAGTAATCTAAAATTAAAAGTTCTTTCTTGTGCGCGAAGCTTTCCTCTGATTCCTTGACTCGTCGTACTCCACGATGAGAAGTAGTATTTTTTTCTACGATGTGAATCCACTAGGTTAGTCTAGTATCAGATTGTCGGGCTGCTATTCTGAAGGTCCGGGGTTCGAGTCTCGGCTAGGATTTCAGATTTCGGCGATTAAGGCCCTTCTCTGGTTTTTGTTGGTAACTTAGGGGTTCGGGTCCCACGTAAAGCTGTAGATTCACGCCGTCAGGTGACCTTCACATTACGAAGGAGGTTAAACGACCCAAAATGTCATTATTTTCTCTTTGATATCACCGATGTGAAGGTCCGCTGAAGTAAAATCCTGGACTTAGAAACTGATGATGCAGTTACACCTCCTATAATGTCTAGAAATTCTAACAAATTTTTCAGCCCTCTTTGCCCAATAGAGTAATAGATTTTCATCCCCCTCCCATTACCCACGGTTTTGTTTTTAACCAGGGTTTTCTGTATCTTTGATTAAAACCTAAACCAGAAATAAAAACCCCAAAACACCTAAGGAGCTAAACCATGTAACTTCTCTAGATAAAATCAGCAGTCAGGAGAGAAAACTTCAGGAAGCTATGTTTGAAGTTATAACTTCAGAAGCCTCTTACTTGAAGAGTTTGGAAGTTTTGGTGTCGCATTTCATGAACTGCCCAGATTTTTCGATGGAAGATGATCCTGTCATCAACAGGAGAGACAGGAATGTACTATTCTCTGATATTTTACCCGGTGAGTACTTCATCCAAGTCTGTTTATCCGTATATATAAAGTTTCATGTCCATAAAAGTGAATTATCCATACGTTATCGGTAACTCCGGATATAAATGATGATGATGATACAAAGACGAACATCTTCACTTCCATCTTCAAATCATTTTTAATTTGACCTCAAAATAAATTTTAAAAATCACCTTATTTTAAATTCTATGTTCCACATTACAACGATAAGTTTCGCATCTTTACGAGCAGTGAAGACATTGCTCTACTTCTTGTCCAGTTTTAAACATCTATAAACTTTTTCCTTTTGTAAAATCTACTTTATAATAAGTGTTTTCACGTGTAGTTCTTTCTGAAAGAGAACCTATGCCCTGGGCACTTTGCAACACCCTTTCTCTAAAATCATTGAAGTTTAGCAACGTTCGCGGTGTCTGTTGGTTGAATGGGTGGCCGTCCTCCGCGTTTAGGTGATGTAGTGACCCTCAGATGGTTCGAATCGTCCGTAAAGTTTATAGGCCCCCTCCGTCACGTGACCTCTGCGGACATTACGAAGGAAGTTAGACAACCCCGAATATTATAATCTTTCTCAAACATTTTTTTCTTTTGGCAGTCAAAAAATCCTCAGAACTATTTTTGGGTGACCTTGAAAAACGGTGGCAGGAATCCTTTTATATTCCGGGAATTACTGACATCATCCTCAAACACGCAACGTCATCCTTCAACGTCTACGTCAAGTATTGCTCAAATCAAATCTATCAAGATAGGAAACTAAGGAACTTGAAGTAAGTGCTGATTTCACGTGCGAACGTCCGAGTGTAATAAATGGTAGCTAGCGTCCGTAGCTCGGTGGGTAACACAGTTTCTCTATAAGAGAAGTGAAGACACCGAAGTCGGGAGTTCGACTCCCGATGGTGCTGATAAATAATAGCTGAGGAGTTAGCGTAATAGACCGCATTGTTGGCTTGAGCACTGTGCCAGTTTCTGTCCTTCCTCATTGATTATTATAAGAAAAGGTAACATCCGAGCCCTTATTTCCCTACACGGAGGGGGTGGGGTGAATACATATAGTCACCCGACCCTAGGCAATCACAGAGTAGGTGGCTGACCCAATCCCGATGATGACGGTGGGAGTTAAACCCGTGCCTTTGAAACCCGAGTCTAATCTTGAATTAATCGAATGCAAAGGTAATTTATCCATCTTTTACTGAAATTTAATTCCTGCTTTTTGTATGAAGCGTAATATGAGGCCATCCTAGGAAGAAGTAGCTAAGCGACAAACATAAAAAAACGCCAGAAAATGCAGTTAAAAGTTGTACCAATTTGAAAGTGACATAACTTTTGAACTTTTTGAAGATAATCTCGATGAAATATTTTCAGAAAGTTCAGAAGTTATGGCACTTTCAAACTGGTACAACTTTTACTGCGTTTTCCGGCGTTCTGTACTTTTGTCGTTTAGCCACTTTTTCCTAGGAGGGCCTTATAAACAGGACAGAATTTTGAAAATGTGTCCAAATAACTTTTTTGTGAGAAGGAAGGCAGGCCTTTTTCATCCCTAAAAGGTATTATACCCTCATAAACCTCTCTTTTGTTCCCGCAGAGAAAATAACCCTCGTTTCCTCGAGGTTCTTTCTCGTCTTGAAACTTCCCCCGTGTGCCAATCTCTCGCAATGCAGTCCTTCCTAATGCTTCCCATGCAAAGGGTTACCCGTCTGCCCCTTCTCAACGACGCTATTTTTAACCGAATCGAATATGACTCCCCCCAGTGGCAGGAGTGCAAAATTGCTCTGGCGAGTCTCCAAAAGGTGAGTGCTTCAAATATATTTGCTTTTAGACATTATTTTCATGCTTACGAATACTGACGCACGCGCTCTTGAAAAGTTTTGTCCTATAGACTCGTTTCCCGCCTAGAAATGCTAGTGTTTTAGCACTTGCCTCTATATGACGTCATCATTTTAGCCTTGACTTTATATGACGTCATCGTGGAAAGGTCTGTTAATAGCCCTTTTATTCTGCAAATAATAATAATAATAATAATAATTTGAAGTTGCTTAATCTCCTTCGCAAGTGCATGGAATCCAAACAATTTAAGGGTCCCTACATCATCTGAACGTAGATGATGGTCACCCATCCAACTATTGATCAGACCCAACGTCGCTTAACTTCGCTGATATAACTGGGAGCCGTGTTACGACGTGAATACAACGTAATTCACTCTTCAGATAAATTTGAGACATTTCTGGAAGTTTGAGAGTCAAGCGTAGATTTGAAGATTCATTTTGAGAACTACAGACTGGAAATTTCTATTATTTAAGGGTTAGGCCATGCGTGCTCTTATCACAAATTCAAACCTTTACGCATGTTATTATTATAAAGTTAACATCCAATGTCCCATATCCCAGGAAGTGAGGGGCTACCTTAGCCAGAGTCAATTAAGGGGTATGGGGAGCGAAAAATTAAAATGAAAATGTTTATCGGCAGACTAATAGTCCATCCGACAAATAGTAATGATACGAAATGAAATTAAAAAAAGTACAAGTACAAACACTAAAAATAAAAACAATGAAAAACAGCCATATCGAAGTTAAGTGGTGCTACAAACAAACGTTTGTAGATCTGAAAGATCTGTTGTAAAGCGAATTTAAAAGGGTTCTACCAGAACATTTTTTTTTTAATTCACCCAGAGTTGCTGCCCATATATAATGACGCTGAAGGTACAAAAGAGAGTGTCTTTCGCTTTACTTGTACAGAATCAAAAGTGCTTTATAGTCATGTTTGCTTCAGCACAGAAGCTTCGATGTTGTTTCCTTCTATCTGACCATCACTCAAGGAGTTGATGACAACGTTACCCAAATACTTAAACCCTCGTACTTCCTCTATTGGTTTACTTCTCATTTTGAAACTAATATCAGCTGACTGATTGAAGCTTTTGGGATGGAATTGCATAACCTTAGTTTTTGTACCATTAATAAGAATATCATGGTTCTGTGAATATAATTCGCGTATTTTTAGAAGACAGTCCACTCCTTTTACAAAAGGACTTATTAACACCATATTAGCGGCATAAACTAAGTTATTTATCTTCATGTTATCCGTACAACATCCAACTGTTGCCTCATTAAGTGAAGTAATTAATCCATCAATATACATATTAAACAGCGGAGGAGAGAGCGAGGAGCTTTGCCTCACTCCACAGGAGGAACCAAAACATTTGGGCAATACATTGCCCCATATAACCGTAAACGATTGACGGGGATACCAAAATTTCAGTACATTTAATATGTACAAAGGAACTTCTTTCCTATGCTCTAGTTTTTTTAAATAAAATATTGTGGTTCACTCTATCATATGCCTTATATCCAAGAAACAACTGTAAGTTTATTTAAATATAATTTCCTTCAATACATAAATACAGAGATTAGTTGAATGGAACCTTTTAAAACCTTTTAATCTGATTAGATGTCTATAAATAATCATTTAATCGGCGTAACAAAAGTTTTGCAAGTAGTTTTGAGAAGCAGGAAGCAACAGTAATAGGCCTATAATTTTTACTGGATAAAATGTCCCCACATTTATTTTTGAGAAGAGCCAAGATACTGTATATACACCCTGATAAACTCTGTAGGAATATAACTACGAGCAAGCATGGCTGAAAAAAGCGATGAGATGCGTAGATTCCCTGCGTCATTGGCATAGTTTTAGTGCTTATTCAACAGGTCATCTACCCATGAGGCAGAACCCGTCTTTAACTTTTTAATTAAACTCTTAAGTTTAGGGACTGAAGGCCAATATTTTCATTGGTCCCTCCCACGGGCGTTTCGTCGCAGCCTTTTCCACATTATTAAGAATGTTTGAATAGTGATGTTTCCACAACCTCGCATTTTCTGCCTCCCCCAGCACCCCATTAATTGTTGGTGGGAGGGCATTCTTCACACTCTTTTCCTTCTTAATAAATTTCAAAATTTTTGTTATCGCTATTTAAGTTAGCCTCACTGGCTTTTGATGCTCGAATAGAATCTTCCTGTTTACACTGTCTTATTGCCGATTTATATTGTTCCCTACTTCTATACATATTCACGTAAACTGGTCCTATTCTGAGTCTACCTTAAGCACCATAAATCGTAAGCAATCAAGCCATATTATTATTATTATTATAATATCTCTTCTAAATTTAAATATTTAACCCTTAATTTACACGAACTTATTCTGTAATTTTTATCTCTGATCTTCATTCTCTGAAAACGATCCTCGTGATTTTATTTTCAATTAATTTTATAACACAAATCCTCTTTTGGTCTTAATGTTACGTTCTTAACATTATAATTATCATCTCACTGATAAAACCGAAACCTAGATCCTAATTCTTATACCCATAATTTCATTTCTGCGTAATATTATTCCTGTGTGATATTATTGTTATTTTTTATTTTATTGGGTTCAGAATCCCAGCTGAGCCGTGAACGGCCAAGCTCTGAAGGGCCAGTTTAACCTACAGCCCAAGTTAAGCTAAACTAAAAACTTACGGACTTGGAGGTCCTATTAGGTCTTACCTCAGGGTTGCTGACTCGATGTGGGCCTACCTTAGGCCTCAGTTGCATAAAATTAAGATAAAAAACAAAAGGGGCACTATTTATGGTCTTCTTTCTAAACCTTGCAACAACAACACAACCTGCACCATTGCACGATGCAACAATCTTGTATCTAAACAACCAAACTGAATTGCAAGAGAGCTCTCTATAAGACCACGCCCTGTAAGTGCCGCATTCAACAAACGAGTAGGAAGGACGCGCAGTGCCCCAAAAAAATGATGCCACAAGAGCCCAAAAATGCTAGCTCTAAATTAAGTGAATTTTTCACCAACCTTACAATTATGAGATGGATATATATACACCTTAACTTAATATATACAAGCAATGCTGCATCAATCAGCTTAGTCATCATATCGCCTTGGGACAACAATTGCTCCTCCTCTTCTAGATTTTCTAACACTCCCCACCGAAGAGGCATTGTTGTCATTACCTTCTGCAAATTTATCCAAGCCTTCTCCATGAGGCTGTAACTCAAATGTTTCATCTTGACTATCCGTGTTTTTGCTGATTTCTAAAGCATAGAGTTTTTGTATAGGTCTCTTTAATTTTCCTCCTGAAGTCTTTACCAGTGCAGACCTAACTAAATTGTCTTTGCCAACAACCAACTCTTCAATTATGCCAAGCTTCCAGCATTGCCTTGGTCTTTCATCCCCAATCATTACCACTTCTCCCACCTTGATACAATTTGCATTGGAGCCCTTTACATTGCCTGATGGGTAATAATTGAGTTCTGGCAAGTATTCTATCTGCCACCTCTTCCATACCTGATCTTGTAGTTCTTCAAGGTACTTGAACCTTCTGGTTAACTCTTCTTGAGTGCTCTGGATAGGCTGTAAGTCTTCTGGGAAACTGGGGCTTGATGTTAATCGTTTACCACAAAGAAAATGATTTGGTGTCAATGGCTCTGCATCCTGCATACTGTTATAAACAAAGGTGATAGGCCTACTGTTCACCATTGCTTCTATTTCACACAAAATAGTGCAGAATTCTTCTTTGCTCAAATGAGCATTAACTAAAAGTTTCTTTAATGGACACTTTACACTTCTCACTAGCCTTTCCCAAAATCCTCCCCACCATGGTGCTCTCTCAACAATAAACTCCCACTGTACCCCATGGTGTGAAAAGTAGGATTGGAATCCCTCCTCTTTTAGCAAGGATCAAACTTCTTGGTTTTATTTGGGAAACCCCTTCTGTTCACAAACCTTTCAAAGGCCAAAAGAAATACATCACTACTTAAGTTGCTTACCAACTCCAAATGGATTGCTCTGGTGGTAGCACATATGAAAAGACATATATAACCTTTGTTAGATTCCCCTTGCTCATACACATAGACTAGACCTGCGAAGTCTACTCCCAGTACATCAAATGGGGCAGTATAGACACACCATTCTCTTGGAAGTGGAGCCACCTTTTCATAATAAGGCTTTGCACTCCAACGCTTGCAAACCACACATTTATGCAAGACCTTTTTTACTACTTGTCTAATTTTGGGAATCCAAACTGTTGTCTGATCTCTATTATCACTTCTCTAACTCCAGCATGTAACAACTTATGATGAATATCCAGGATCAAAAGTTCCACAAAGTGCCCCCCAGAAGGTAGCAAAATTGGATGTCTTTTCTCCTCTGGAAGCCCAGAAAACTGTAGGCTACTCTTACTCTCAATAAGTCCTGATCCAAAAACACATCCAAACCCTTGAGAGCAGAATGTGTTGGCAGAACCTGTAATGGACTGCTGGTGAGCAATTCCTTCTCTTCACCAAATTTTTCTTTCTGCACATATACCACCCAGTATTGCCTGGCTTGCTGAATCTCCTTACTGTTCAGAATTCTTTCCCTTCTTGTTTCTCCCTTAATGTTGTTTGTAAATCTATATACCCATGCTGTCACTCTTAACAACCTTTTCAGACTGCTAATGTCCTTAAGCCTCAATATGGGGTCCTGCTGCATAACTTGACAACTGTTCACAGTGCATTTTCTCATTTCACTCACCCATTCTTCTTGAGCCTGGCATTCTCCTACATTAGGCTGATTAGAAGGCCAGTTTTCACTTCCAAGTTTTAGCCACTCTGGCCCATTCCACCACAAACTTGACTGTGCAAGATCTTTCACTGAAATTCCTCATGTTGGTAAATCATCTGGGTTTTGGGTGCCTGGACAATGCTTCTATTGCTTGGGATCTGTGTGTGCTTGAATTTCCTCCACCCTATTGGCAACAAATGGTTTCCATTTCCTTGCCTGGCTTCTTAACCAGTGCCAAACTATAGTGGAGTCTGTCCAATAATAGCTTGGAATTTCATAGAGGGCCAAAGACTTTTGCACTGTAACTGCAAGCCGACTAGCAATAACTGCACCTCCATCAATTCTAACTTTGGAATAGAAGGCCTTTTCAAAGGTGCTACTCTGCTCTTTGCAGCAACAACCTGCAACTTACTTTCTCTTTGAATGTGCCTCTTATATAAATACAAGTTGCATAGGCTTCCTCACTTGCATCACAAAAGATGTGCAGCTCCAAATTGTCTGGACTATTGTTCAACTCTCCAAAGTACCATCTTGGGATTTCAATGTCTCCAAGATGTGCCAATTCTTTGCACCAATATTTCCACCTTACCACCATATGATCAGGTAACTCTTGGTCCCAACCAAGTCCAACTTCCCAGAGGCTCTGAAACCAAATTTTTTACTTTATCACAAATGGAGCTAAGAATCCAAGAGGATCAAAGACCTTCGAAGCCAAACTAAGAGCTGTACGTTTTGTCCACCTTGTCTCATTCTCAGCAGGCTCTACTAAAGATTTCCCATTGAAGGTAAACAAATCCTCTCCTTGCTGCCAAACAATGCCTAGCACCTTTGTGTCTATTGTCCACAACTCCTTAATACCAGAATCCTCAATACTTTCTGCTGCATCAAGTCCTACACAGGACTGACTCATAAACTCTTGTAATTAAGAATGATTGGTGTGCCATTTTCTAAGCTCCATGCCAGCCTCCCTCATTATAGCTCTAGCCTCCATGAATATCTGCTTAGCCATTTCTGTATTATCCACGGAACACAGCAAATCATCAACATAAACATTTTTTTCTTATGTGTTCAATTGTGTTAGGATAGACTTCAGAATATTTTTTAAAATGGTACTGCATAGTAGCTACCAACAGAAATGGACTAGAGCTGAGGCCAAACAACACTGACTTCATTCTATATGCTTGAACCTTAGGTTCATTTTCCAACAAGTCTTTCGTATCCACCCACAGATACCTTACTGCATTTCTGTCCTCTGGTTTTAACTTTATCCCCAAAAAGGCTTGCTTCACATCTGCAGTCAATGCTACTCTACCAAACCTGAATCTCAGTAACAAGGAAAATAAATCTGCATTTAAATTTGGCCCAGCATCCAGTCATTCAAGGACACACCACCTTTGTCCTTGGCTGAGCCATCAAAAACTACCCTCAGTTTGGTGGTAGTTTTGTCTCGCTGTACCACTGCATGGTGTGGCAGATAATGTGCCTCCTGGCTCACCAGCTCACCTTGCACCCTTTCAGCATAGCCCTCCCTTACATAGCTTAGGATGGCCTCATTGTATTCAATTAACAACAACTCATTTTTTCTTAACCTGTACAATAGGGCGGCTCGTTTTTACACTTTTTTCGATATTTGATTGGGGGTAGTGCGGAAAAGTTGCAATTTGGAGAGAAAATAGTGTGTAAAAATTTTTTTATCTACGTCAATACCTTCCGGTGGCGGCGAGTCCTTAAAAATCGAAAAATAGGCCTAAAAACACATAAAATTTTTATATAATTTTATATAATTTTTATATAATGTTCATTGTTCAATGACTACTATTAATTTATTCAAGCCTATAATAGTGTTCTCAGGGTTGTTTGCACAGAAATATACCGGAATTAATATTTGTATAACATCTTGTTAAAACTTGCTTTAAATCAATATTTTGGATATTTTAACGGCTAAGACGCCACCGGAAGTTATTAACAGATTGTGCTGAAATTTTTATTGTTTATTTTGTAAGTCTTTAAAACCATTTTCCAATCTACCCCGTTAGGCCTATTTTTCGATTTTTAAGGACTCGCCGCCACCGGAAGGTATTGACGTAGGTCAAAAAATTTTTACACACTTTATTTTCTCTCCAAATCGCAACTTTTCCGTACTACCCCCATTCAAATATCGAAAAAAGTGTAAAAACGAGCCGCCCTACTGTACAATGAAGTCTCCAACCTCCTATTAGCTAGCTGAAGGTTTGAACTGGGTTTGCAAGAATCCTTCCAAGGGAGGCCAACTTCATAGCAACCATCTCTAAACCCAATCCCTTTTTCAAATTGCTCTAAAACATCACTTCACTGTACTCGCCTGCTTCTCCTGTTTGTCCTTTATGCCAATGGATTCAAGTTCCCAAAAGGCTTTCAAATGCCTTTCCAAACCATGGCTGTTCTCCTCAATCTTAACAAAAAGAGCTTTAACCTCCATTTCATTGCAATAGCTCCCATGTAGCATGCAGCGTAGCTAATTTTCAATAGCTACCGGACAATATTACCAGTGATGAAGTCCCAGTAATAGTCAGCTCTAATCAAAAGACTAATATCTTCCGTTCCTTCAAACTTATTATTGCCCAAATTAATTCCTTTAACTTGCAATTCTTGGACACATGCCATATCTAAACAAGTAGTGACTGGAGCAAAAAGTTCCTCAATCTCTACAGCTTGGACCTTGATAGTGGGACTTTGTCATAACAACCCCTTAACCAGAACTTCTACCTTCTTAACTTTGGTTCGGTTTTGAACAGAACCTCCAAACCCAGAAATTCTTAAATTTTCCCTCTTAAGTTCTTTAAACCAGGGCTGTGGAGTCGGTGATAAAATTTGCCGACTCCAACTCCGACTCCGACTCCAAAAATTTTAACATTCCGACTCCGACTCCGACTCCAGAAATCTGACTTCAGAAATCTGACTTGTATAATTACGACTCCGACTCCGATGGAATGTTAAGGCCAAATTGATTACGATTAGCTTTATTAGGCCAATGGACATTCATAAACAAGGCATTTCGTCACCACCACATGACTCATCAGTTTACTTAGTGGCTGTAACTATGCTTTAATGGCTTTTTTTCTCTTTATTCAAAAATTACAATAAATCCCAAAATACAAACTGATTGAAACTTAAACAAAATAAGATTATTATTGGTTTAGCAAATTAATAAGATGTTTTTGTATTATTATAAATATCCGTAACAAAATGTACTAACCTAAACTGAATTTGTTCTTAAAAAAAGGATCGCTTCCATTAAATCTTCTTTCAGTGATGCTTATCAAAATTATCAAATAGAAATCTAAAAATCTGAAAAAGATTTAGGGTTGCTAGTACAAAATTTTTAAATTTCCTTATTATTAATTATGTTAATTAATTAATTATAATCCTTATTAATTATAAGCAACTATATTTATATATTATTTATATTTATATATTTATATGTTATATATTATATTATACGGGTGCGGCAAAAATAACGCCCTTTTTAGTTTACTCTCTTTTATTGAAGGAAATAAATCAATTACAGCATTTTAAGAGAAATAATAAGGTTTTTAAGAAAAATAATAAGTACTTTCTCAGTAAAAACTAAAAAATAACTGGAATTTAATTAATTTTGTGGTTGGCTCAATACACCTTAAAAAAAGATGTACAATTATTAAAAGGGCGTTACTTTTGCCGCACCCGATATATTAAAACATTAAGTTAAATCTATTTTATTCATAAAATTGAGCTAGGCCTAGGCTGCTATGGTTATAATTGAAGGATTTGCACCGACTCCTACTCCGACTCCATCCAACTATGCACTTCCGACTCCGACTCCACTCAAAATTGACCGACTCCACGACTCCGATTCCGACTCCACAGCCCTGCTTTAAACTTCAATTTTCTGGAAATTCTGGTCTTAATAAAACTACACTGGCCACCACTATCAAACAACACTCTTACAGTAGCTTCTCCATCACTCCCAATTAATAATGCTGCAGCTGTTCGCAATAATCCCCCTTTACTTTTACTCCCTTTCATAGCAGTGGCATGTGCCACTGATGTCTCTACTTCAGGGGTAGGCCTACTAGGAGTGTTTTCACACAATAATGGCTGATGTCGGCCATGGCATTTTTTGCACAAAATTTTAAACTTACAAAACCTTGCTCTGTGACCTTTCAAAAAACATTTAAAACATGCTGTGGACTTAGTTACCCTGTCCTTTCCTCAAAAGGTAAAGCCTCAGCCACCTCACATTTATATGACTTGTGGTTGCCTTCGCAAAATATGCATTCCTTGATTCCCTTTAATTTATTCTCAGAGGATGCATGTAGAACTGACACTTTACCTGGGCTATTCCTTTTTGTAGAAACTTTGGTGCTGTGCCTGCCTTTGTCCCCTTGTTTAACATCCCACTGTGCAAACTCAATTCCCTCTCGTCTTGCTAATTCTGTGCCTAAAAGACTTAACATCTGCTGAAGGGGGATGTACACATGTTCTGTAGAGTGTCCCCTACTTAATTCAAGCAAAATTGAGCTAGGCAATTTAGACTCCAGTATAGTGAACAACATTACACCATACCTTTCCATTCCTACACCCAAGTTGTCCAGGGATCTAGTTCTAACTTCAAATTCATCATATAACTGTCGTAACTCCTTGACACTATTGAGATTATTAACAGGCGGTATAGCTAAAAGTTCGCGGAGGTGGCTTTTAATTAAGATCTCTGGTTTACCAAACCATTTCTTCAATATATCCCAAGCTACATTATAATTAGCCTCAGTTGATGCTAATCCCGCTATTGTCTTTGCTGCCTCCCCTTCCAAGAGGGACTGCAAATAATTAAACTTCTCCACCGCACTTAACACTTGACTAGAATGAACTGCTGAATGAAAACTGTCTGCCCATCCTTGCCATTCCTGAATACTCCCAGAAAATGTTTTGAGTACAAGCCTCGGTAATTGAACTGCAGATCTGTTAACGTTAACTTCACAAACACCATTTGTTTAGGGTTGTGTTTCATTATTGGACCTGGTCTAACTGTACTGAGCTGCTAAACTCTTTTGCTCTGTGGCATACTTTAATTATGTCATCAATAATCTCTTCAAAGTAAATTATGTTATTTTCTGTTTCATCCTCTTCTATAAGAGCCTCAATTTTAACATTTACTTCACTTAGAGCAACCTTTTTAGTTTCTAATATGGAAAGCTGCGCAGTCACTAAGCTTAAATCCTCTTGCTCTATGGCAGAATCTATAGTGGCAATGACCTTTGTAGGCGCTTCTCCTTTTTCTAAACTTGTTCAAATCAGCTTCACTCATCTTCAATGCAAACAACAATTGGGCTCAATACCAAATAAGCTGAATTGGCAAAAATACTTAACCAAACTGATCAAACTCAAATTTTGCTTTTTTCAAATAAACTGAATTGCTGGGTGGGGTACTGACCAACCACCAATATGGAATACCAAATTTTCCACCCAAGTAACTGGCGCACTGAAGTCTGCAACCTTCGCCTACGAATAATAAACCAAAATTAACCAAACCGGTAAAATGTAGGCCCAAAACAACGACAGACTAGTGGCAAGTTTCGCAATTGGGCGACCAAACTTTCTACCCTGGGACCTTAACTCAATTATGCTCAACCCGTCCAGGCTTAACTTGGGCTACAATTTGCACAATCAGAACTTTGCCGAAAAATAGTCACTGACTCAGTCTTGGGCTAGAATCCGGTTCCGAAGGACCATGTTATTTTTTATTTTATTGGGTTCAGAATCCCAGCTGAGCCCTGAACGGCCATGCTCTGAAGGGCCAGTTTAACCTACAGCCCAAGTTAAGCTAGACTAAAAACTTACGGACTTGGAGGTCCTATTAGGTCCTACCTCAGGATTGCTGACTCGATGTGGGCCTACCTTAGGCCTCAGTTGCATAAAATTAAGATAAAAAACAAAAGGGGCACTATTTATGGTCTTCTTTCTAAACCTTGCAACAACACAACCTGCACCATTGCACGATGCAACAATCTTGTATCTAAACAACCAAACTGAATTGCAAGAGAGCTCTCTATAAGACCACGCCCTGTAAGTGCCGCATTCAACAAACGAGTAGGAAGGACGCGCAGTGCCCCCAAAAAATGATGCCACAAGAGCCCAAAAATGCTAGCTCTAAATTAAGTGAATTTTTCACTAACCTTACAATTATGAGATGGATATATATACACTTTAACTTAATATATACAAGCAATGCTGCATCAATCAGCTTAGTCATCATATCGCCTTGGGACAACAATGGCTCTTCCTCTTCTAGATTTTCTAACAATTATTACTTACTTTAGTTGATCACTTCAGTCGTCTTCGAACGATAGTTCATGATTGACCTGCGTAATATTATTCCGTGTGATGTTATTCTGATCAGATCGTGGCTGAGTGCAACGAAGCTGCTCGAAAGATGGAACGAATGGAGGAGATGCTTCTCATTTCCCACCAATTGGACTTTCGGGAGGTAAAAGCCATTCCTCTTATCTCGGCCTCCAGATGGCTGGTGAAGAAGGGGGAGTTGACGAGGCTTACCTGGAGGGAAGGAGATAATAAGCTCACCTTCGGTAGGAAGATCTCCAAACACTCCCTTTACTTCTTCCTCTTCACAGATTTGCTCGTCGTGACTAAGAAAAAGAGGTAAGCTAAACGAGTGAGTGAGTGTGGTAAAGCTCAGCACACTTTCTATCGCTGTAATTTCCTTCGAGCGTTCTATTCGTAGAACGAAATCGAAAATTTAACCAAATGTTTGGTCCATTTTGTCTTGCGTAGTAAATGGACTGTCTATCAACCTTTTCTCCTTTCACTTAAGCTCATCTTACTATAATATTAAATTTTCTTTAGATTTACTGGTCCTAAAGCTTAACGTTATATTTTCGCCCAAAATTAGTAATTATTTCGATGAAAGAAATGGATCTTTTTTTTTTCATTATGCCCAGTGAAGTCATAAATATTTACCAATATATTCCTAAGGTATGATGAAAAAAATTATAGGCCCTGTACCTAACCTAATCTTTGTAATAAAATGAATCTAAAAAGATTATATACCGTCTCTTAGTAAATTTTCATTTGACTTTCAGTCGATAATGTTTAATAGTGTCTTGAATTATTTACAAAGAGAGTGTACCAAAAGTTGTTACAAAAGTTACAGAAGTCTGGTAACAAATACCTCTCCATCTTTTTGCAGTGATGACCAGCACATGGTACTCGATTATTGTCCTCGGAACATGGTCCAGGTTCTAGAACTCGAAAGTGCAGACAAATTTCCTGGAAGAATACTGGATGGCCACAAAAACCTAATCATCATGACCATGTTACAGAACCATGAAAACAAAACAGTTGAAATGGTATGAAACAAAACCGTAGTTACACGGGTTTATGGGTGATTTTTTAAATTTTGTAACTAAAACAAATCCGCAGTACTAGTTATAAAATGTATATTATGTAGTATCTTTTGAGTTCTCAGTAGTGAAAGGGTTAAAAATATCCAGAACGATTAGTTAGAGATTAGGAATTGTCCAATGAGGGACCATAAAATAATCCATCAATAATAATCGTGATTACAAAATTGACCAATGGCATCATGGTGTTCCATATAAGTCATTGACAAATTCTAACTAAGCAGAGAGTAAAGGGCATACGTTAGACCACGTTTGTATTTTGTACAATCGAATTAAAAGCACTCGCATCAAGAGATTAATGAATTTGTTCTCTGAAGTGAGTACTCAAATTTATCTCATAAATTGTCCCATTTAAATATTGGTAAAAGGTGTTTTAATAGATTAATTGAAGCCCTTAACAAACACCTAGGTTTAGTTATGAATTACTAATTATTATTTACTACTAAAATAATTATAGTAATTGAGTACATATCTGGTTGTAGGTGTTGTCTTGCCCTCTCGAATCTGACAGAACAAGATGGATGGAGGCTGTCACACCCAGAATATCTGAGAACCCTGACGAAAGAATTTACGAGGAATGGGACTGTCCGCAGGTACGATAGTCTTACGATAGACTTTTTTCATGTTTGGGGAAAAAAAAACGAGCGAACCAGCGTTTGCAGGAACTGCTTTATACGTGAATTATGAAGAAATAATAACTTAACGTTAGACAGGAGACAGGGAGTGCTGGAACTCCCGTTTCTCCTGTCACAGTCCTCCTAAGTTGATCTTTTTCCGCATCTCATCTACCCTGTGAGCAGTGCAGCATGCTCTCAAAAATACACTTCTCACTCAGAGTCACTCTATTCTTCACTACACATACGTGCATTTTACACACTACAAAATCTTTAAAAAAAAATAACTATGAACCTTGAAGACCTTGATTTTGGCTCTCTCTTTGTCATAGGGGAGGACATTTTTTGCGGGCGCTCGCCCTTGGCCCCTTCCTCCTGTATAAACAAAATATGACCTTAGATGTTGCGAAAGAGGTTAAGCAAACCAAGCTTTCTAATTTCTATTGGCCTCCACCCCCAAAATAATAAATAAATTTGGAGGGGTTATACTGGATTGCTCCCGTGTGTCTGTTTGTCACACTTTCGTGTCCGCGCTATTACTTTTCAATTACCTAGTATAAACTGATGAAACTTCATGCACATATGGATCAGCACGAGACGATGTGTCGCGAGCAAGACTCGGGTCACAAATATAGGTGGGCACATTTATGTCGTTCCGACATACTCCTTGTATTAGTTCTATTTTGTAACTACTATACTTCATCCGAATTTTAATTTAATTTCTATTTCCTTGACAAGGCCTGAAACGTTAAGGCGAAACATTAAGAATACTTTTTCCGCAACTTGTTTTATTCTAGAATAGTTCTTAATAAAATTTTTAGAAAGAACTTTTGTTTTAGTTGTATATAAGTACGTCTTCGTGAAAGGCGTCTATATTAATTAAGGACAAAGGACAAATAAAAACGCCAAAACTTTCATTCAAACATTTCTTTTAACTTCATTGGAAACGGAAAAGTTTTGGAATAAATTACAATTTTTAAACGGGTCTACACAAGAGAAGCACTTTTGTGGAATCCCTTTTCAGTAATTGTTTCAAATGTGAGCTTATAATCCTTATGTGTACAGGGTATCACAGAAAGGTCTCAAATAAAATAAAAATTCATGTTTTTTAAAGTGTAAATACTTTGCGACGGCTAGTTACCAGACTCACCAACTTTATGAAGCCCTATCCACACCATTGCCTATAATAAAATAATAATAATAATAATAATTACCAACAACACAACAACAACAGTACAATACAATGATTCCCATTATCATCAAAAACTTATCGTCAAAAGCAAAATAGGGGCCTCGAGTTGTTACTGACCTAAATTGATTTGAATGCGATATTTTATGCCCAAATATGTTGTAAACATTTTTGTGTGTGTGTGTGTGTAGGCAACTGGGCATAAATGCGGTTGAATGTATGATAATTCACAGCTGTAGCGGGGTAATTTTTTTTGTGAGGTGAGGTAGCACTTTTGGTGCCTCAGAACATTAAAAAAATTGTATAAAAAATGCTGGAAACATTTTTACTGTCGGAAAAAAGGTATGTTTAAACTAGGTTAGTTAAAGTTTGGTTAGGTTACGCTGACTGAGTACCTCACTATTTAATGACTTAACAGAAAACACGTTCGAGCTCCCAGTTCCGTCCGAAACACTTAAGACGCCCTTCTCGGTTCGATGGCAATAAGATTAGGGTTGGTCAATTATTTTAAAGTCTGTACCTCGCTTTCGCGTGTATATATATATATATATATATATATATGCGCGCGTGTGTGTGTGTGTGTGTTAATATCAGACTTTCCTAAGGAACCCTGTGTGCTAATTTCTTTAATTCTAACTTTATTCCAGGTTCAAACGATTCACGCTTATGCAGCGCAACAGCCCGATGAACTATCGTTAGAAGTTTCCGACGTTTTCAACGTTTTGAAGAAGACCTCTGACGGTAAAGCATTTCGCCTATTTTATTTGTTGTGTTTAACGCAACTCTGAACTGAACCGGTAGCAGTGTCGAGCTTTCCATTCTCGTGGTGTCCTAATGGTTCTCTTTTAGGAAGCGGAGTTGAAGTGTCTGGGTTCGCTCCCCGACTTCTAGTACACACTTTGATTAAGAAGTATTTCTCGCACAACGTGTGGGAGGTGAAGTGGAGGAGTAGAGCAATGGGGTCCGCCTACTATGGACTTAAACTCCGCCGCGCCATCTGTTGATTCTCGGTGCAGTTGTGCTTACAATAGATGGTGCGGATGCCCAGTGACCCCTCACCTTTTAAGCGCCTTCCATTTAAACATTGTTGTAGTTGGAATGTCTCCTTGAAATTAATTTATTAATTTATTTATAGACTACGTTTAGATCATTTATATTCAATTTGCGTCACTTATACATTCTGCAAATCCTTTTAAATCTTTGTGAGAGAAATAGTTCACTTACTAATGACCACACTTGGAACTGCTCATTTCCACACTTGAAAGTCTGAATCTAGGTTTAGAAATTTTATTAGTGTATTAGTGAGAACTGGTATGGTATGGTGTCTGGTAGTTTCTCGTAATGTTTGGTATACATTTTTGTATGGTTTATGGTCCTTTGTGGCGGTGCTAATATGGTTTCTAATAATAATATTTGACCTCTCTCTTACGCCACTTTACCTCAAACAAACCGTAACCAGTCTTCGTAAATCCTCACAGGGTGGTACCAGGGGGAAAGACTGCGAGACGGCGCCAGAGGTTGGTTCCCAGGGAACCACACGGCAGAGATCGCGTCGGCGCACGTGAGAGCTCGAAACCTTCGTCAGCGCTACAGGTTACTCGCTATCTCCGGTTCGATCGTAGACGAACTGAAGAAAGAAAAGGAGAGATTCGAGAAAGAAGAGAAGAAGAAAGACAGACGAAGGACGATAACGATCAAGGAAGTTCTCTGAACGAATCGCGACGAAAGAAATTCGAACGAAAAAGATTGTTTTTTCGTTGATTAAATCGTGTTTCAGACACTTTTCGAGAACTAAATGAGTTAATAGTAATCCATCATTTATTATTAATACTTACTACGTGATTCATGACAAGAAATACGGGTAAAAATCACTTTACAAATGCCACATTAAAAGTAAAACCGAAATAAAAATGTCAGTCCCGCAAAAGTAAATATAAAACATGAAATTCATACTGCACCAACCTCAACACGTTTCGATTAGTTTAATGAGTATAACTTATTCTGGCCCTCGTTGGCACTTTGAATCACGTGATCTATATCTTTTTCTTGTCATATCTTTGGTAATTAACTCGGGAAAAGTCGAAACAAATCTGTATAAAAATGTTTTTTAAAATTAATTTTTGCCTGAAAAAAAAATACCAATATTAATGTATATATAAAGGTACACTCACCTTTATAATAACACATTGTAAATACAGTATTATATATTTGATATTAGAATTAATTGTTATATTGTTATTGTAGTTAAAATTTATTTATAACTAAAAAATAATAGATATGTTTCGTAGTTACTAATTAATTAGAAAAAAAAAGTTAAATTGGTGTATATAAATGAAATATAAAAATGTTTTTTTTATATAATTTTAAATTTTTTAAGTTAAACATTTTTAAAAAAATATTTAACCAATTGTAAATTTTTGTATATAACACTTTTAAATCATTTTTTCCTTACTTTTTTTTATATGAAGTTTTACCACAATTAAATAACTTTTTGAATTTTCGATTTAGATTTTCTGTTTTGGATCAGATGGATGTGATTTCGATCTTTTGGATCGTGATCTTGCGTGGATTGGAGATGGGATCATCCGAGTTTAGTAAATCCACACAACATTAAATAGCTTTAAAGTCTATCTCAGAATTTCTATACTTATAAATGTTAATTTCTTTTTTAAGGATGTTTGTGATAAAAATGTAAAAAGATCTCTGCTTTCTTGTTTTTACCTTCTTTAATTCTTTGTTTTACGATCTTTTGTGATCAATTTTAGAAGTTGGAATAACTTTAGCATAAAATAAAAACATCATTGATCTTTTTTATTTAAATCCTTTTACTGTAAATCTTTTGAAAGATTCTGTTTATTTGCTCCTCGACAACCTCTGTCAGTAGCTATCGTACGTTCATACATATGTATGCTGAATAAATACAGTCCCCTCCTCTTCTTTTGTACATCCGTACATCACGTACATCGTGTACCCATGTGCACCGTGAATAGGAGGATAAAAATATACCCGTTTGTATCTATGTAAGTGTTTTACGGGCGAGTACGTGAGCTACGTATGTTAGTTGGGTAAGCCTATTTAGATCGTGGGGAACTGCAAATACATGACCGGTTTAGATATAACAGTTTTCAAAATGTGAATACTTCCATAGGTACCCGTTTTTGCGAATGCTAATCCCCGTCATGAACGCAACTACATATTTTCAGACATAAATGAAAAATGTATATGTAAAACCCGATAGAACCAAAAGCTGGGCGCAGAGAAACTCATCCATACTTAAAACATTGGTGTTATACTGTAAGTACATAAAATATTTGTTTTAGCGTTCTCATAACTTTCGCGTTCATTTTAAATATTGTTTGTGTGTATCTATGGGATTTTAAACAAAGATGGGCAATATTAGCATGTATACTTAACTGCGTTCATTTTAAATCTTAAAACTAGAGTACGGCACTTCATTAACTCTCTTTATATCATTTTACATAATTTTCTGTAAGAATTGCGTGTATATTGGTTGATTATATTTACGTAGAATAATTTTACATGCGGACTTTGTTCTTAGCTTCATTGATTGACCTGAAAGTAGTAGTAGTAGTAGTAATTGTTGTTGTTGTTGTTGTTGTTAACAACCTTAGCCTATCAATATCTAATCAGTTCATATTATAACATTTCATACGAAAAATTCTAACAAGAAAATTTTAAAACAGAGACCAAACCATTTTAAGCTCACGAGGAATATAGATTTTAAATGCAGCTTTACAAAGCAAGTCATTGAGTTTGGTTGTGCTTATTGGTTCGACTGTTATTTTGTAAATTTATTGACTTTTTTTCTCGATTTAGTGGATTACCTGAAGATTCGTCACCCCGCCTTTTTTAGTTAGCTTTAAAAGGCTAACTAACAAAAATATCACGACCTAACCTAACCAATCGTCGAGGACGTACAGTTGACCTAACGATTGGTTAGGTTAAGTCGTGATATTTTCATTAGTTAGCCTTATAAAGCTAACTAAAAAAGGCTGGGGTGACGGATCTTCAGGTGATGCGATTTATTAAACATGTAGGAAATTTTGTACAAACATGGTCTGACTAGATTAGGGTAGGCTTTGATTTTAACCTCCGTTTCAGTTATCTTGGTTGTATCAGCGGAATTGTGAAGTTACATACAAGAGTTTGAACTCAAACACGGGCACTCTTAGAATGTCTTGGTGGAGTTTGAGAGTACTGTATTCTGTTTTCATGAAATTAAGTTGGTTGTATAATTTGAAACTAAAGGGGACGTATAAAATTACGCAACGCTATTTTTGCTAAAACTTGACAGTTGACACCCTATCCCCACCCCCTGTAATGTTCCGTAACGCTAGACCAGACACCCGGTAAAATGTTATGTAACATTTCACCAACCGTATATGTCACAAGTCACATCTCATGATCTTACATCACGCGATGTTTTACACGTCATATTTGTGATTATTATTATCATTATTATGGAAAATGAAGAACTTGAATGGTTTGATGAGTTCGACGTCGACACGGACGATTTAGAAATTCCACCTAATTTATCTGTCGACATACGTACACCACTACTTTCTCCTGAATATCGACAACCACCGTGGGAAATGACATCTAAATACCAGCAACATGCTTGTGTCATTAACATTTATCCAATTATCCTTTATTCTTATTGTCTATTATCATTGCGATAGCGATAGGAAGCTTTACCCTACCTTTTTTATTAACTCGTTTTCTGGTAAATATTTACATTGATTCAATATTTGGAACACATTTTATAAATTGATAATGCTGTTATAAGAGCTTGTACTATCACTAAATTATCCAAATTAAAATAAGTGTATTATTAGTGCTATTATGACCCTTTGGGTTGTTTTTAATAACAGAATTAAAAACCAAATGTTTGTCAATTAACCACAGGCACAGATAATTATAAAAGTTATTGGTTAATAGCGTTATGTAACGCTACTGGAAACAGACCTCCACCCACCCCGAACGTTACGTAATTTTTGAACGACACCAAAGTAGTCGACCAATTTTCAGCTGTCAGTTTTCGACAAACTTTGATAAGTGATGGAGTGAGGTAAAGTGATAAAAAAAAAAAAAATCTTGTTTTGACTTAATAAATTTTTAATACCATTTTCAGTCCTCTAAAATTATTTTAAGTTAATAATAGTGAACAAATTTTTTTTTGTTTTATTTTAGAAAAATAAAACTATCAATAAATTCTAAACAGCTTTTTATGCTATGAATAAGTGGTTTTGGTAAATAGAAAATGTAAATAAGTCTATAACTAATAGTTAAACATGGGACTAGTTGGTGTAGCGTATAGAATCATTAGGTTTTCACCTTAAGCGTGGTGGACATGCGTTCCAAGTTGGAAGGCCTAGGCTAGTTAATAGTTATTATAGAAGGTGTCAATATGTCGTTTGAAAATGTGACACATTTTATAGATGTCATAAAAATACCAAGCAGACTCGATGAGTATATGTGGCGAGAAAGGAATTGTCAGTGCAGAACGAATACTGAGAAATCTTCGGATCACCTGAAGATCAGGGCCCCAGCCTTCGTTAGTTAACTTGATAAAGCTAACTAACGAAGGCTGGGGCCCCTGATCTTCAGGTGATCTTCGTTAGTTAGCCTTATAAAGCTAACTAACGAATGCTGGGGACCCTGATCTTCAGGTGATCAATAAATCTTCTAATAAGCATGAGAAAGCAAAAATTCTAAGGTAATTACTATAACCTAATCTAACCTACAAAAAACCACTTGCATGTGGTTGTATAAATCTAATAAGCAATATATATATTTTTGGTAAATCTCTCGGAGCGCTCCATTTTTCAATATTAAACATACTCATAAAACATGTACTATTTGAAAGCTCACATTTTTCTGAGTCTAAAAATGTAGTAATCCAAAAGTATCAGTAGCAAATAAAAAGTAACTAGGTTTAAATATAAAACCCTATACCGATCAATTTGTGATGCGTGATCTTTAGCCCCCGTACCCGCGAGACCTAAATTATACACATGATAATGTAATAACATTCATGTTAGGTTAGGTTAGTGTAACAATTACCAAAAATACCATCTTACAACACAGACTGAAGATTTATAACTTAGCCAACCTTTATAATGTAGTTAATGACGTCACGCGTCAAACAATTAATTAAATCGTTACTTTTTATTTGCTATTGATACTTTTGGATTACTACATTTTTAGACTCAGAAAAATGTGAGCTTTCAAATGGTATATGTTTTATGAGTGTATGTTTAATATTGAAAAATGGAGCGCTCCTAGAGATTATCCATATTTTTTTTAATAAGACGAAAAAAATTTTACACTTTTGTTAACCTTGGCCTCGTATTAAATAATAATAATGAACATTAAAATCAGCAGATAATTAAGTTAGTTAAACAAAGACTAAATACGACCTACGTGCACAGAGTTTTACGTAGGCCTATCTCGTTCCATAATGATCCTGGACACACTACAATGATTGGGCGATATCCTATTTTGGCGTCCCAAATTATTTAACAATTACAAAATAAACAAATAGCGTCCCAAATACAAGCAAGTGGCGAATGTGTATATTTAGTCGCTGGTTATTATTGAATGTTTCACCAACAGTGACCTTGACATTCAATAATTACCAAGTTTAGTACATATATATTATCATGAGGGGGGGGCTTCGCCCTCCACGGTTAGCACACGCAATCGGAAAACACACAGGTTAAAGTTAGATTAGGTATATATATATATATATATATATGTTCCTAGCCCGTTTGGTTTTTGTTAATATCCAAAATACATTTTTCTAATGTATTTTGATGTGTTTGGTTCTTAAATATATGACCTTCATTTCTAGTGAAAATGAACCAAAACAGGAAAACTTTGTTTCATAACTTTATTTCAATTCATTTGCGGAAGATATGAAGGTCATATTTGAACAGAACACACCAAAATACATTAGAAAAATGTATTTTGGATATTAATTTTAGTGTTGGTGAAACATTCAATAATTACCTAGTCGCTTCCTGACATGTACGATAGTGCAGTATCCTGTGTGATACACTTGTCTGTGTATTAAAAATAAATGCTCACATTTTTGGTAAAAGTTTCTCAAAATTAATCGAAACCTATATGAAAATTATTGATTACCCGGTTAAGTCAACTGTACGCCCTTGACGATTGGTTAGGTTAAGTCGTGATATTTTCGTTAAAACTAACAAAAATATCACGACTTAACCAATCGTCAAGGGCGTACAGTTGACTTAACCGGGACGACAAAATAGGATATTGCCCAATGATTGTACCATTTGTTAAATTTTGTTATAAAGTTCATCTTCCATAAAAGTGCATGAAACCTAACTTAAAGTGTATTAGTATTTAGTAAAATTAAAGCGGGGATTGAAATTGTCAGTAAACTTCTGAAAGGAACCATCAGGGAGCCGAAATTAGTGTTTAGTAGTGATAAATAATTTCCATCTGATGAAAAATGATAACTAGTGTGGATCACTTTAACATATTGCTTCCCAGGAACCTCTCTTTAACATATTGCTTCCCTGTGTATATCATTTTAACATATTGCTTCCCAAACATAGACATTACACAACCAATTACAGTTACATTACAATAGTTTACAATATTTAGAGATTAGCTAGTCGAGAAAATGTAAATTTATGGACAACTTAACTTATTATGCTTTGCCATTTTTTTGTGAATGTAAAATATTTGGATCACCTGAAGATCAGGGCCCCCAGCCTTCTTTAGTTAGCCTAGATTACCAACCTCTAACCAACCAACCTTTCTCTTTTTAACATATTGCTTCCCGAATGCTTTGGGAAGCAATATGTTAGTGATCCACTAGTGTGAATTTAATTTAATTTAAAAATAAATATATTGGAGTTTCACTATTTTATAAAATTATATATACAGGGTGGGCCGAAAGTCTGGATCCATAGGAAAATATTTATTTTAATACATAAATTACAACAAATGGTAAATACTTAAAATGAATATCAACTTTAACTCGTAAATGCGTATCCGTGATACTGTACAGTAGTTCGTACTCCAGTATAAATACTCAAATACTTTTTTTATTTCAGCCCAGAAATGGCTTCGAATCTAACAACAGAAGACCGGGTAGAACTTGTGCTCATGTACGCGAGACAGGGCGCTACACACAGAGAAGTTGCTACCGAATTCAATAGAAATCATCCTGATAAGCATCCAGTAACACACGCGACTGTTGGCAAGTTGTTTAAACGTTTCAAAGAAACAGGAAGTGTACATGATCGACGGCGTTCTGGTCGTCCAAAAACTGCAACTGATGAAAATACCTCTGCAATGGTATGTGAAACTTTAACGAATAGTCCAGTAAAGTCAACAAGAAGATTATCAAATGAAACACGCATCTCGAGAACGTCAATTCGAAGAATTATTAAAAATCATAAATTCCATCCCTAAGTGTCTCGATGTCAGAGGCCGCCAATTTGAGCATTTGTTATAATTTGTTGTTTATACTGGAGTACGAACCACTGTACAGTATCACGGATACGCATTTACGAGTTAAAGTTGATATTCATTTTAAGTATTTAACATTTGTTGTAATTTATGTATTAAAATAAATATTTTCCTATGGATCCAGACTTTCGGCCCACCCTGTATATTATAATTTTATAAAATGTGAGGTATAGCTTATAGGTATACTTTAGCGACGTAAATTATTTATGTTTAATATCAACAAAAAATACGTAAGCCTAAATATAACTTTATTAAAAGTATTAAAACTATATTACAACTGATAAATGTGCCATGTTGACAACGTAGCTTCTTCTTTGCCCCCAAGCGTCAAGGCCGTACAGTTGACCTAACTGGGTAAAGAAGAAGCTACGTCATCAACATGGTACATCACGTACCTTATTTCCCAGCTATATTCACGAATTGTATTCATGAATTGGTACTTACGTATTAACGGGGGGCCACCACATATTGATGATTGGTTTGGTTAAGTTGTAATATTTTTGATAATTTACTCAGACTCATGGCCTTGTAAATATTTGAAATATAAATCATTGTAAATATTTTTAAAAATTTTGCTATTTAAAAAATATGATGTATTAGAAATTTTAAACTAACGAAAATATTACAACTTAACCTAATCAATCATCAATATATATATACGTACCTAATCAATCATCAATATATATACGTAAGTACCCACGAATTCTTATGGAGAAATAAATATAAAACTAACTTATTTGCGCATTTGATTATATCCATTAATGACATTTATCAGTTCTAATATCGTTTTAATACTTTTAATAATTATAATAATAAAATTATAATTTCCGACGTTAAACTATACAACTATACATATGCCAAATGTGAATATTTAAGATGTCGACCATTTGACGCAATCGAGGAATATGATTAGAACTATATGAAGGTTTTGAAGAAATGAGGCTCCTCTCCCCTTTTGCCATAGCGTTTTGAAACTTTTGCTGGAATGCGAAGCAAAGCCTACGTGTCTAATATCAAGTTTCGGAGAGACCAGATTACACAGTTAAGTGCTCGTTTTAGAGTGGTTAATTATTCCTCACGTGACCAATTCTGGCCAATCAGGATCTTTGCAACAAATTTCGACATTGTCAAAAGAAACGGTCTCCACAAAACTTAATATTTACCACCTACTTCGTAAGACCACGGTTAATAAATAAGCAGGCAAAAATTTACTATCCAGACAGTCCATAACAGCTTGGTAATATGTTAAATTGCGTTAGATTAGGCTAGGTTAGGTTAAACTAGATTAGGCTTGATTTATAAGGTTAGGGTAGTAATTAGGGGCCAGTCTTTGAACACTGTCCAGTGTACTTGTATGTCAGGTTAAGTGGCGATGGGTTGTGAATGATCGGCAATAAAGATGTTTTTTGCTTTTTAAATAAAGTTAGGGCTCACTGTCTTGAAAATTACGCGTCCAAAATCTCTCTTATTAAAATTATTTATTAGTTATAATGCGAGTGTGGACCGACTACATTTAAGCTTCACAAATCTTGGTACAGTGAGTTCGGATGTGAGCCCTAAGAGCCCATTTAGCTAAACCTGCGGTTCTGGGCTTTCGGCTCCCCCCTTCCAACTACTGGGGCCGGGGGGGGGGGGGGGGGGGGGTCAATTGTTAAGCTTCGCAAAAGTTCCTCGTGAACTTAAAGTAAATATTAAACTTTCACTGTCTTAATTATTTCTTTGCAATCTATTCGGTATCCGATTTCAGCTTTTGAAATAATTTTTTTGACAAACTCTGCTTCACTTATATATATATATATATATATAGGGCGTCCCAAAAAAATGTATACACACTTTAAATACTTATAAAGGCAGTGTTTATTAAAATACATTTCATTTTCAAAATGTAATAGAATCTACAGACATTTAATTGTTTTGTCAACGCCTGTTTTCAAACTGACGTCCGTTCTGGTCCAGGCACTGCTGATAACGCGAAGCAATGGAATCGCAAACATCACGAAACATTTCGTTTGGTATTTGTGTGCATTCTCGTTCAATGGCTGCTCTCAATTCAGCGACTGTTGCAGGTTTTATAGCGTAGACTTTGTCTTTTAAGTATCCCCATAAAAAAAAGGCCAGTGGTGTGAGGTCTGGTGAACGCGGAGGGTATTCTACGAAACCCCTTCGTCCAATCCACATCCACATCGTGCCAAGTACCACTCGCAATACTCCACTCTTCGATCCGGATCATCTTCATTAATAGCATGGACTAATCTTAGAATGTAACTTTTCTATTGACAGCGCTTCAAAATGCGTTGGACAGACGATTCTGAAATTCCTACCTCACGACTCGCTTGCCGCACAGATTTTCTTGGACTTTGGTGATACGTTTCCAGTACTCTTTCTTGCTTTGTGGGGCTTGTCGATGTCCGTGGTCTTCCGGAACGCTTCTTGTGGACATTCTGAACAGTTCATCGGCTTCAAACTTATCTCTAATTCGAGTGATGGTAAGTCGCGTTGGTGGATCTGTTTGAAACTACCTCCTAAACTGTCTTTGCACTTCAACTGCGTTTTCACACTTCCAGTAGCATTTTAGAATGAATTTCCTTTGTTCAAAGCTTAGTCTGACTGCCATTATTAATTCTAATGGGTTTAACTTGGAAAGAAAGAAACATCAATTGAGCTATCAGCTGTTAAAGTGTGTGTACATTTTTTTGGGACGCCCTGTATATAACTGTAGTTTGTTTCCGTCCGAATTTTTAATTCTGACGGAAGTAAAGTTGGTTGTCCCACCTTGGACCTACAGCTTACCGTGGAATCCGCACCACAACTCACCAGGGAAGTCAGAGATTACAAAGTGCTCGCCCGGACTCGATTTCACGTCCTCTCACTCAGCAGCCCAGCGTCTTAACCACTAGGCAACCCAGAGTATCCATTTATCTACCAGTTTTATTTTACATATGGAAATGTGAACAGCTGGGTGAGCTGAGTGCCACCTACCCTCGCCAGGAATGAAACCAGGGGCCATTGAGTTTGTAGTCAGCGATGCTAACATACATATATATATATATATATATATATATATATATATATATATATATATATACTGAGTGATCACAAATGATTTTCCCGATTTTAAACATTTATTATGAAAAAACTATAAAAGCTACAGCGAAAAGCAAAATATACAAATAAAGAAAACTCAGTTTTATTTACGAGATATTGAAGTTCAATATGATCTTTTTTTGTGGTTCTGCAGACATTAAACGGTATTCTGTTTCCCTCTATACATTTTGTAGCATATCATACTGAACTTTTCTAACACCCTCGCGTATCCTTTTCTTCAAATGTTCCAAAGTTGTTGCAATTGGTAGAACAAAAGCTTCATTTTTGACATAGCCCAGAAGAAGAAGTCAAGGGGGGGTTAGATCGGGCAAACGAGCCGGCCAAGGAATGTGTCCCCCACGCCTGATCCAACGATCAGGCAATTGCTCATTCAGGAATGTTGGAACCGCGTTGTGGAAATGGGGTAGCGTACCATCTTGCTGAAACAACACATTAGCTTTGTTCTCTAGCAGCTGGGGCATCAGCCACAGCTGTAGCATATCGCGGTAAATGATACCGTTAATTGTTTGTTCAGCGAAGAATGGACTGTACACTTTCTCAGTGGTAAGAGCACAAAACGCGTTAACTTTAAGGCTATATATGACGTGTTCAATACTGTATTACGAATAAAAATTGCCTGAAATATTCTTTATTTGTATATCTTGCGTTTCGCTGGAGTTTTCTTAGTTTTTTCATAATAAATGTTGAAAATCGGGAAGATCATTTATAATCACCCGGTATATATACGAGGGCCACTCAATATATTTCACCCCACCTTTTTTTTTTTTTCCAAGTTTCCTTGTAAGTTTCAAAAATTTTGTACACATGTAATTACATACCTTTTTTGCAAGTTTTTATTTTTCCACATAGTCTCCATCCTTTTCTACGGCTTTCCTCCACCTCGAAACAAGGGCATTTATTCCTTGCGGTTAAAGTCCGCTGAGTTCCGCTCGAGCCACCTCTTAACCTCCTCAACAACCTCATCGTCACTCTGAAACTTTCTTCCACGAATAGCATCCTTCATTGGCCCAAACAAATGGAAGACTGAAGGTGCCAGATCCGGGCTGTATGGAGGGTGGGGTAACAGTCAATCGCATTTTTGTGATGGCCTCTCGTTTGCAAACTGTTGTGTGGTCTTGCGTTATCGCGCAGAAGAAGGACGTCTTCCAGTTTTTTCTCCGATCGAACTCGCTTTATACGTCTATGGAGTCTCTGTAGGGTAGCAATATATGCCTCTGAGTTGATTGTTTGTCCTTTCTTCATAATGTCCACCAGAATCACCCCTTTCATGTCCCAGAAGATGGTGGCCATAACCTTTCCTGCAAAGGGAGCCATTTTGAACTTTTTCTTGCGTGGGGAGTCTGCATGATGCCACTGTATGGATTGGCGTTTTGTTTCAGGTTCAAAGTGGTGTACCCAAGTCTCATCCCCAGTCACAATTCGTGAAAAGAAGTCATCCCCTTCTGTCTCGTATCGAAACGACGACTCAGAAGCAATTTCTTTTCTTTGGGCTTTGTGATCTTCAGTCAGTTCGAGAGGAACAAACCGTGAACACACTTTTGAGTGTCCCAGTTGCTGAATTATCGGATTCACACTTCCTTCACTAATTCCAAGCTCCAATGATAGCTTCTTGTATGTGACGCGCCGATTTGATCGAATGATGGTGTTAGCACGTTACACAGTGTGAGATGTCACAACCGATGCCGGCCGACCGCTGCGTGGCTCATCATCGAGGCTGGCTTTCCCTCTCTCTGATGATCTCACACGTTTAGAGCAGCGTCCAACTGTGCTTCGATCAACAACAGCATCTCCATAAACGTTTTGTAGACGTTTGTGAATATTTCCACCCGTTTCCTCCTCTGCGGTTAAGAACTCGAAAACAGCTCTCTGTTTACGATGCACATTACTGTCGGACGCCATTTTCGAAACTGCGTTAACCATTGGTTTTATACAACGGCGTTTAAAAGCGGTTTATACAAGGATGGGAGGTTCAAACTGGAAAAATCCGGTTATGTGAAGCGCAGAAAGTTCAAACTTATGGCCCAAAAGTCATTCAGCTCCATGGCCTATTATTTAGCTAAGAAAAAAGGGTGGCGCAAAATATATTGAGTGCCCCTAGTACAAATATATATATATATATATATACTGCGCCCTCGATATATGCGTCTTCAGCATATGCGAAGACCCTATTTCTACCAAGAATTCAGTATATGCGGAAAAAATTTGGATTTATGCGCCACCTAGTGTGAAATATTGCTGAGCCGCTGAGCGCACCGACGTGTTCCCGCCAAACAACAACAGTCTCGCATAAACCGTTATAGCGTGTTGGTGTGTGTGTGTGTTGTGCTCTAGCAATCAACACTCGTCTCCTGAAGCCTACACACCTGCCATCGTTGGTATCGTATGTCTTATTAGGCTTACTAAGTTACTATGTCCTTTAATATTTATACTGTACAGTATTGATGTAATATAGCATTACTGTTATCTTGTTGAATGTTTTTGGTATAAAAAAGTGGCATATTTATTGTTGGTGCCGGGAGGGTAAAAAAAAAACTGGTTGTGGAACGCATCCCTATTTTTTTCATTTAACTATAAGTTCGATATATGCGAATTTGCCTTATGCGAGGTTTGAGCAGAACCTATCCCTCGCATATATCGAGGGCGCAGTGTATATATACCTTGTTAACCTTGTTACTGTTCCGTGCGGTGGTCTCTCTTCACACGAAGGTCAAACTGGTGGCCCCGCCTCTAGGTCTGGATTGGTGTAGGAGCGAGTTGCTTTCTTGCGCCGTACAGTCAGGTACACCCGGCTCATCTGATACCGTCCTGAGCCAGGCATCTAATCTTCTCTTGAAGACTTCAACTTTGACCCCTGTAATGTTTCTGAGGTCCTTAGGAAGCTGGTTAAAAATTCTTGGCCCCCTGACAACCAAGCTATTTTCCTTCAGTGTTGAGGAGGTCCCTTGTCGGACCTTTAATTTGGGAATACTGCACATCCTGCCTTTCCTATTTTCCAGTGTTGTTTGAATGGTAATTGGGTTTAGTTTGAGATTTGGTACCAGTTTTTCGATCACTTTCCATATGTAGATTATGGTGTACCTCTCTTCTTCTTTCCAGGGAGTACAGATTTAGTTTACGTAGTCTTTCCGGTAGTTGAGTTCTTTGCAGCCATCAATCTTGGCTGTGAAATGCCTTTGCGTTTCTTCTAATTTATTAGTTTATTCCTTTTTATATGGGGACGTCAAAACTGAGCAGTATTCAAATTTTGGTATAATCAGTGTTTTTAGCAGGGGAATTAGTACTGTCCTGTCCCTTCTTTTGAACGTTCTTAGTACCTGTCCCGCGACTCTTTTTGCTTTGTTTATCGCTATCTGATTTTGCGTTTCGAATTCCGCATCATCGGTCATTATTACGCCCAGACCGATCGCTTTCGTGCTTCTCTGAATTTCCTGTCTATCTGGAGCATAATATGGAGTCTGTTTAAGTTCCTCTTTTCTACCATATCTCAAGAGTTGAAGTTTCTCGGTGTTAAATGTCATAGTGTTGTCTTCTGACCATTTGTATATTTTGTTCGTGTCCCTCTGCAAGGTCTCCACTTCATTAACATCATTGATTTTTCTGCTGATCTTTGTATCATCCACAAAGGATGTTACTATAGTGTTGCTGTTTACTCCACTGTCTATGTCTGTTAGCATGATAATGAACAGGAGTGGGGCCAGTACTGTATCTGTGGTACTGAGCTGCGTACTTCCGATTCTAATGATATACTTTGAATTTTGACCACCTGTAGACGTTCTCTAAGGAAGTTGTAGATCCATTTTCCCACTGCCTGTTATTCCCATATATTTTATTTTCCATGCGATTATACCGTGATCACATTTGTCGAAAGCTTTGGCACAATCCCTGTATATGACATCGTAGCCTTCCAGTGCATCTAGGATATTGTTGTATTGTTCTATTAGTTGTGATAAGCATGATCTACCTGATCGGAATCCGTGCTGATTTTCGCTGAATTTTTCCAGTGTCTCCAAGAAATCATAAATTTTCTCTAACTATTCTTTCAAATACTTTGGTGAGGTGGGACGTCAATGACATTGGTCTATAGTTCTTTGCTTGAGATCTGTCCCCTCCTTTATATATAGGGACAATGTTTGCTCTTTTCAAAATGCTCAGCATTTTCCCAGTGTCTAGGGATCTTCTCCATATCCAATATATGTAAAGGTGTAGCTATTTCATTTTTAGTTTTTAACCAATAATGCGTTCCACTTGTCCGGACCTGCAGCTGAATGCGGTTTCATTTGTCCTATAGCTCTCGCTTCATCTGGGGTAAAATCAAAGTCTGTTATACATTCTCCTTGCAATTTTTCTTCAAAGAATGCATCTATGTCAGGTATGGATTTGTCCCTTTTTGGGGTACTAAAAACTGATTCATACTGGGCTCAATGTTTCAGATATTTCTTTTGGATTTGATATATATATATATATATAGGGTGTTTGAAAACTTTCTGTACAAATTGTAATGGGGGATAGGCAACACCAAGACAAACCCTTTTCGTATATAAGTGTATGTCCGCTGACGTCACCATTCGGCGCGAGAGGGCGCCGCTGCAATTGGCTAAAATGTGAAGTGGGCTAGACTCGCGCTTGCCGCGGGCATTCTTAAATCGGACGTAGTACGCGTAACATGGAGCGCTTCACGACTGCTGAGATGGCTGACATGCATATGGTGTATGGGGCTGCCAATGGAAACGGAAGAGCTGCTGTGAGGTTGTACCGACAGCGCTTCCCAAACAGACGTGTGCCAAACCACCAAACGTTTGCGCATTTGCATCGGCGACTGCGAGAAACTGGAACATTCCATGCAAACATGCATGACACTGGTTGGGAGAGAAACGTGCGCACTCCTGACGTAAAAGAAGAAATCCTACGGCGATTTGAGGACAATCCAAGCGCAAGCACGCGAGGTGTCGCACGTATCCTTGGTGTGAACCACGACCTGGTCTGGAGTGTGTTGCACGAGCAGCAGTTACATCCGTTTCATCGTCAGAGAGTCCAGGCATTACAACCTCGGGATTACCCTCTTCGTGTGGAATTCGCACGCTGGTTTCTGCAGCAGACAGCGGTGCAGCCTAATTTTCCGGCTTATGTGCTGTTCTCAGATGAGGACTGTTTCACACGCGAGGGTGTGTTTAACATGCACAATTCTCACGTGTGGGCGCACGCAAATCCACATGCTACACGGGTGCATGCTCATCAAGAACGGTTCGCCGTCAATGTTTAGGCGGGTATCGTCCAATTCGTCCATGGCAAGTTGATTGGGCCGTACTTGCTGCCTGCCCGACTCGACGGGCGGGTTTATCGGATATTTCTTGAAGAAACGTTGCCGGAACTGCTGGAAGATGTTCCCGTGGCTATTCGTAGACGAATGTGGTTTCAACAAGACGGGGCCCCAGCACACTCCAGCAACGATGTGCGGGATTATCTGAACGCCACTTTTGGGGACCGATGGATTGGCCGGGGTGGGCCCGTAGCCTGGCCACCGAGATCGCCCGATTTAACATGCCTCGATTTCTTCCTGTGGGGACACATGAAGAACCTCGTGTACGAGACTCCCATTTACTCAGAAGAAGACCTCGTAGCAAGAATCGCTGTCGCCGCTGGAACTGTTCCCGAAATGCCGGGAATCTTTCGACGTGTACGTCGGTCAATGCTTCGACGCTGTCGGGCATGCATTGATGCTACCGGTCGCAACTTTCAGCACCTTTAAATAAACATGACTTCTTTAAATAAACATGTTACGCGTACTACGTCCGATTTAAGAATGCCCGCGGCAAGCGCGAGTCTAGCCCACTTCACCTTTTAGCCAATTGCAGCGGCGCCCTCTCGCGCCGAATGGTGACGTCAGCGGACATACACTTATAGACGAAAAGGGTTTGTCTTGGTGTTGCCTATCCCCCATTACAATTTGTACAGAAAGTTTTCAAACACCCTGTATATATATATAAAAGCAAGTTGTGTGTCTTTGTTTGTCTGTCCGTTTGTCAAGCTTTTGGGTCTTTAAAAAGAGCTGAATTAGCTAAACAGGACCCTATAGGCGATGCTGCCAGTAATTGGGGTGGGTGTGGGGCCCAGTAATTGGGGATCGCAGGGCCCCCAATTACTGTCGGTTCAATTATTTGGTCAATAAAACTATAGAAAAGAACGCAGCCATGAAAATCTTAAGCTTCAAATTTAATACAATCAGCCCACCCGAAGCAAGTGGTGGGCATAACAGCTACAGAAATGGCTTTACAAAACTAAAATCACCTCCAGAAAAAACAAAACTACTGAAAACAACTTGGTTATCTAGCTATTCTAGCATATAAGCCTAGCAGCGCGGGTAAAAACAGTTAGTATATATATTAGGGTGTGTCAATTTTGTCAACTTTTTTCAAATCAATTTTGGTAGTGAAAATACTGTACAGGGCTATTCAAAATGATTCACCTGATTTCAAATGAGAATATTTTTTAATGTTACAAATACAGTGTGATTTGTGATACGTCAACCAAAAGAAAAACTGTCCAAATTGTGTGTCTCACCTCATAAATGCTCTATGTGACTTCCCCTAGTTCAGGGGTGGGGAAACTTTTCAGTACCAAGGGCGAAAATCGATAACATAAACACCTCCGCGGGCGTCTGGCAAATTTTAAGCTTATATACAGCGTGTCCCAAAGAAATGTATACCCACTTTGTTCGATAATACCAGCTATGAGGATAATAAATATATTACTTTTTATATGTTTTTTAATAAAGAATTTTCTCCTGAATCTAAATATGTAATTTTTATTAAAAATTGAAAAACAAAGAAGTTACAGATGTTTAAATTATAATTATTATTTTCGAGACTTCATGTGCGATATTTTCTAATATTTTAACCGACTGTTTTGAGATACTTATGTTTAGTGTTGATATTGAAGCATAAATGTTGTAATTATTAGTTAATTCAAAAAATTTACAAATTCCATGGTTAAATGACACTTTATCTAAGATGTTCGACGTTTTCCAGAACGTTGTTTTGTAAGTTTTGCACAGTGCCGTCGGTTTCAAACTTATCTCGTATACGTGCAAAAATATTAGAAAATATCGCACATGAAGTCTCGAAAATAATAATTATAATTTAAATCTGTAACTTTTTTGTTTTTCAATTTTTAATAAAAATAATTACATATTTAGATTCAGGAGAAAATTCTTTATTAAAAAACATATAGAACGTAATATTTTTATTATCCTCATAGCTGGTATTATCGAACAAAGTGGGTATACATTTCTTTGGGACACGCTGTATATAAGATGTATTTTAAAAAGCTATTTGCTGGGCTGTAAATAAATAATTTTTAGTAAATAATAAATACCTAAGCGGGCGAATTGAAATTAGCTCGTGGTCGAAATTTCGCCCGCGGGCGAGGGTTTCCCCACCCCTGCGGGCCTAGTTACACGAGCAACGTCGACACGATAGTCGAATTCCTCCCATACTCGCTCCAGCATGTCCGTTGTCACTGACTCTACGGCAGTAACAATGCGAGTTCGGAGCTCATCCAAAGATGTGGGCAACGGTGGCACGTACACAGTATCCTTAACGTACCCCAAAAGAAGTCGCACGGTGTAAGATCCGGCGACCTAGGGGGCCCGAAAACTGCAACACACAAAACGCCTTCTGCTGTGCGGACGCCATTTTCACACTGACTTTTTGTTGCTAGGCTAGGCCACGACGTGACTTTGGAGCCCTCTCGCGGTGATCTTGTAAAACTCGGAGATTTCCTCTTTCATGTGGTGTATGCCCAGTTGATGCACGGTTGATAGGTACGGAAGTATTCTCAGTTGAAATCGGATGAATGAGTTTGAATAGCCCTGTATAGTGTCTTTTCATGTCAAAACTTGAAATTGGCTAACCAAAATGAAATAAAATAACCCTTACCTACATCAATTTTACCTTAAAGTTTCAGAAATTGACTCTTTTACTGAATAATAGATGAATAGTTAATCAATTTGTCCTGTCACAGAATTATCCCACTGATCGCATATGGAGTGTTTTCAAGGTCATATAGTTGTTGTACAATGTACAAGTCACAACATGAATAGAACTGTCCTCACTCTCAGTCCTCAGTTGCCTCTTAGATGTCATAGACGGTGGTTTGCTGTTATTGCTCTTGTACTTCATAGTTATTCTACTAGACCAGGGGTGGGGAACCTGCGGCCTTTTGAGGTACTAGTTGCGGCCTTCTGCCTATTTGACATTCAGAATTCATACCGTACGATAATGGACAGCAACTGATACCCCTTTAGGGCTTTAAGCTATTTCATTAGATCATGGTTTCAGCTTCACTGCTTCTTACACATACAAGCCTTCTTTATGGCTTGAACAATAGGAAATATGGCAACGTTGCCAGTTGAAACTGGCAGAGTTGCCTTACGGCTTACGCCCTTACCTATCAACGATCAACTCGACTGGATGACAGTTACTGACGATTCTCCGATAGTGACACGCAAGCTTGTTTCCTTTAAAACTAAATCTTTGATCAATTCGTGTACCATTTTTATTTAAAAATCTTCTGGTACCCAAATCATGTCAAAAACTGTGAAAAGAAAATTAAAGGAAGAGAACAGAGTATTCCATGAAGAACGGGAATTGCAGTATTTCATAGTTGCTGAGAAAGATAAAATAATGTTTGCTCTGCAACGCCATAATTGCAACAGTGAAGAAACACAATGCATATCAGCATTATGCAACTCATAAGAACCACAAGTATGCTATATTGGAAGAAGAACCCCGAAAGTCTGCACTTACGAAGATGAAACTTCAAAAGCAGGAACAACAGCAAGTATTTAAAACGATATCAGGCCTAGGGACTGAAATCACTGAAGCAACTTATAAAGTAGCATATATACTTGGAAAAAGAGGTAAGCCATATAGTGATGTGGAAATCATAAAAGAATGCATTGTTGAAATTGTAGCCTCTTTAGATTCAGACAAGGTTAACAAATACACACAACTACCTCTTTCAAGAAGGACCATAACTGATCGGCAACATGAATTAGCCCTCAATGTAACTGAACAATTTCATACAATATGCCAAAGCGAAAATACTTATTATTCGATTGCCTTGGATGAGTCCACTGATATTACTGACTCAGCGCAAGTGTCATTTTTTATTCGTGTTAAAACTGCAGATTTTCAATGCTACGAGGAGTTACTGGCTTTGGGTACCCTTACGGGGAAGAGACGTGGAATTGACGTCTTGTCTCTCTTCAAAGAAAAATGCCGTGAAGCGAAACTGAATTTATGTAATTTAGTAAGTGTATGCACAGATGGTGCACCTTCCATGAGAGGAAAATGTGCAGGATTTGTTGCGCTACTACAAAACGAACTGCCAAATCCAGATAGCTTGATTTCCTTTCACTGTATTTTGCATCAACAGAATCTCTGTGCCAAATCTACTGTTTTAAGTGACATATTAAGTAAAGTTATACGTATTGTGAACTACATTAGAGCAAATGCATCACGACATCGCTAGTTTCGCAATATGCTTATGCTTGATGATGAAACATTCAGTGTGGATCTTCCGTATCATTCTAAAGTGCGCTGGTTGTCACAAGGGCAAGTCTTTGAAAAACTTTTGTCTTTGCGAAAACAAATCACAAGATTTTCTGAGGAACTCAATGAACCATGTGAATTGTCAAAAAAGGATTTCTGCAGAAGTGCTGCATTTTTGTGTGACGTAATGTCAAAGCAAAATGACCTGAATATTTCTTTGCAAGGTAAAACGAAATCCATATATGAAATGTGGCAAAAAATCCAGGCTTTTCGGAGGAAGCTGCGCTTTTTCAAAACTATCCTTACCCGATCGGAACTTTCAGCTGAACACTTCCCTGAACTGGCAAAGGTAATTGGTGAAGAAGATACAAGCAAATCATTAAGGGAATGCGATGTGAAAGAATACACAGCTGTCCTAGACTCCCTGATTGAAGAATACGATAAAAGATTTGAAGATTTTGAGAAACATGACTTCACACTGAAACTAGCTTTCCAACCACATCTGGTTGATGTCTCCAAAGCACCTGAAGATTTACAGATGGAGTTGATTGAGCTATTAGAAGATAATATCCTTAAGTCTCTATTTGATATTAAGAATGATCCTGTTGAAAAATGGCGTTGAATACCCACGTCTGCGCTAACATGCTCGTCGAATGTTGCCTTCTTTCGGCACAACCTACTGTTGTGAATCAACGTTTTCATATGTGACTCAAATCAAAACGCGCTTGAGATCTCAGATGACGAATATTCACCTGGAGGAACAACTAAAACTACGGTCAACGATATTGGAACCAAATGTACGACTCTTGTCCCGCAATAAGCAGTCACAAAACAAATGTACGACTCTTGTCCCGCAATAAGCAGTCACAAAAAAGTCATTAAATGGTTTATCACTTTTTCACTTAATATTAACATCATTTTACTTAATATCATTTTTCACTTAATATTAGTTCTATTGTTAATTATTTCCCCCCAAAAATAAATGTGCACTTGCTGAATTTTTTATTTATTATAAAAGCCCTCACGTATTATCAAGTTTGATTTAAAATTAATAAATATGTAGATTGTAGACTAAAATATGACATTTTGTTGTACTGTATATGTTAAATTCTCAGCATGCGGCCTAATAGGGTCTTGGTTAAATGAAATGCGGCCTTCCAATGAAAAAAGGTTCCCCACCCCTGTACTAGACGAATACTACAGTTTAACTGTAAGTATGGATTATTGATTATTACAATTATTTATTATTATCATATTCTTCTGTCTAATTATGTTGTAATCCCATGAAATATTTTTTTATTGAATTTTAGAACATCGAATGACTGAACTTTGAAACATCGTAATTGATATAAAATACTTAAATGTTTTTTTCTTTTCAGATATTCCTAAGATGCCACTTAAGCCTGTTAGTCGGTACAGGCAAGGAGCTTCCCGTATCAGAACTACCAACAGTGCGAGACATGCTGAGACTAGGGTTACTCCTTCGTGAACAAAATACAAAGGATAGAAGGAACTACACAGAGAAAGAGCTCATAAGGGACATGATTCCCCCCCTTCTGCATCAGTGGAAAAAAGCTAATGTGTTATTCAAACCACCTGTACTCAATCCGTATAGAACTATTGAGCTAAAATTAACAAAGCTGTGGCACAAAGCAATTGAGACATCACTTGGTAAAGGAAAACTAGCAAAGAAAAATAAATTTCTGCACACACTTGATACTCTTCTTGACATTTTTAACTGCCAGTGTCCCATAGAGTTGTGTTCTGAAGCCAATTGTTCTCCCTCATGCAGAAGAGAACCTCACCCTCACATTGATTGTCGCTGTCCTCGTGAGAAGAAGATCCCTGTTTTGGAGCTGGCTTTCATAAAGGCGCAGAGAACAAAGGCAGGAGGCCAAGGAAGTATGCAGATTGGTTCGGCAGATTATTCAGAAACCAAAAAACAGATTGTTATTGCTAAGAAAAAATAGAAAATCCGAGAGGGAAGAAAGGAAGAAAAAGAAGAGTGAAGAAGTCACCCAAAGAGATGAAGAGCTCTATCAAGAGGTTCTCACTTCTTTGAAAGCTCTTCAGATGAACAGAAAGAAGCAACATCAGATGATAGCTCCAAAATGCCATCTGAACCTTCGCCGAAGAGAATGAAATACAACACTAAAGACATCTCAAACATTGCCCTTGCCAGTATTCGCCACCATACGGGGCTACAAGAGACTGCAGAGATTGTCACTGCCGCTTGGATAGATGCAGGCCTCATCAGCCGAGAGGATACATTCTTAGTGATAGATCATAATAAGATAAGAGCACAAGAAAAAATAAAGGAAATATCTGATCAGCATGAAAAAGATTTGAAGGAGGAAGGTCTCTCTTGCCTTTTGTTTGATGGAAGAAGAGATGACACAAAAGTGTGTTCCGAACCTGGTGGCCGCTATTTGTTTCACTTTGTTCCTGAAGCAGAAGTAGAAGCAAGAAACATGCAGAGGCAATTGCTGATCAAATATATATTGGCTTCAAGAAAGAAGACTTGACAGTTCACTGCAGGCCGTTGGTGGAGACTCAACTGCGGTGAACACTGGATGGCAGGGCGGTGTTATGACGCATTTAGAGAAAAAATTTGAAGAAGGCTTGTTTGGATTGTATGTGATTTGCACACAGGGGAACTACCTCTTCGTCGTCTCATCCAGGAACTTGATGGTCCTACAAAGAGCAACAACAAGTGGTCAGGCCCCCTTGGCAACATGCTAGATGAAGCAACGGAATTAGAAGTAAATACAAAATTGACAAAGGTCGAAGTAGGCCCTCCCCTTCCAGTGTTGTCTGAAGAAGTTATCAAAGACCTCAGCACGGATCAATCTTACGCTTATCGTATTGTTCAAGCAATCAGATCAGGAGAGTTGCCTCAAAATCTGGCTCTCTTGGAGATTGGACCCGTAAGTCACAGTCGTTGGTTTACTACAGCCATTCGTTTCTGCAGGATTTGGGTTTCCAAACATGCACTGAAGGGCAAAATGCTACAGAATTTGATGTTGATTGTTGAATTTATTATTGGGTTTTATCTTCCTCACTGGTTCAATGTAAAACTTAATCCAATGCGGATGGAGGGGCCCAACCACATCTTGTTTCAATTACAGCTACTGAGAACCCAAAGGAAAGTAGTGGTGGACATCGTGTTACCTGTGGTGAGAAGGTCCGCTTGGTATGCTAGGCTAGAGGCAGTTTTGCAAGCAATACTCTGCAGCCAATGTACCAAAGAGCGAACTGAGGCTGTGGAAATCATTCTAAAGCTTAGAGGAACATCGCTAGATGATGATCAGCTGGGAGACTGCTCTGTTCAGACAAGGAAGGTACCTCCGATGAACGTCAATGCCACGAAATTGTCAGAATTAGTTAACTTCAGTTCGGAAGTTTTGGAGCCACCACTGACAACATGTATAACAAACAAAGATTTAACACAACTTAAAGAGGCCCCAATGCAAGTGCCAAAGTGCCCTTCTCACACTCAGTGTGGAGAGACTTGTGAAAATGGTCACAGAAGCAGCTAGTCAAGTTTACAGTCACGAGAGGCGAGAAGGCTACATCAAAGCGCAAGTAGCAAGCCGAATGCTGATGTCAAGGAACCGCAGCAAAAAGGACATGACTGCATTGGTTACTTTCAAATAAAGACTCTGAATGATATCTTATTGCCACTTTAAATGTTGATAGGATGTTTGCGCACATTTATTTTGTTACGAATTTACGGAAAAATTGAATTTTTTAATTAAAATTGATGTAGGTAGGAGTTATTTTTTATTGTTTTTGAAGCAACGATATTTTGTATGCCAAATGATTACATTAAATTGCTACCAAATCACATGATTTTCAATTGTCATTTCACCCCCAAAATTGAGACACCCTAATATATATATATATAAAATCAACCGCTGCATTCATAGTTTAAGTAGAAAGATAAAAAGCTTAAAAAAAATTTCACGTAGAACATTACGCCCATTTCAGGGTACGAGCAGCTCGCAGAAACATTGTCAAGCAAATAGGTGGTCACTCTACTGACGAGGCTTCTGTATGAATTAGATGTGGGAAAAGGACCCTAAAATGCTTGTAAAGTAAGTGACTAGTTACTAAAATATTTAGCTTTTGAATAACAATAAATCTTATACTTTTTGGAATACATTTTGTCCAAAATATCGGCTTTTGGTCGCCACGTCTGAAGGGGTTAATTAAGAAAAAATTAAAAACTTGTTATTAAACTATAAAACAATAAATGCAAAAAGAAAAACTTTAAATTACACAATTCGTGTCTGTGTTTATCGCAAAAAAAGTCTCGTTATAATACTAAAGAGGAGTCAATATTGACATTGTATTCGTAATTAGCCCGTTAGCGGGAGATCGTAGGAAGACAGATGATCAGAAAGGGAGTTGCATTTTCAAAAGGTTTGAGAAACTGAATGAGACTATTATAGTGAGATGGTAGCAGTGGCGGCTTCGTGACTAAAAATTCTAGCGGTGCTGTCTCTAAGAATGGGTTGAAATAATTACTGAAATAAAAGGATGAGCATTGAGCAATGAATAAAAGTTTCAAAAGTTATTGAAAAAGTTATTCATTGAGCTCATCCTTATATTGTTCTTGATTATTTCAATTGTAAATAAAAAATTTAGGGGTACTGCAGTTCCGCAGTGCCTACCGACGAGCCGTCACTGGATGGTAGGTAAGGTAGATGAACAGTAAGTGAGTGTGAATGCAGTAGTTAGTGGTTAGGTTTGCTGACTACGAATCCATCGGCCCCGGGTTCGATTCCAGGCGAGAGCAGGTGGCGCTTAGTTTACTCTGCTATTCACCTTTTATGCCAAAAAAAAAAAAAATTGATTGGTAAATAAACGGGTACCCCTGGTAGCCAAATGGTTAGGATGCTGGGCTGCTGATCGGGAGGTTGTGAGATCGAGTCCGGGCGAGGATTTTGTAAATTCTGATCACCCGTGGTGGGTCGTGATTCGGATTCCACGTTAAGCTGTAGGTCTAAAGTGGGGCAACTAGTTTGACCTTCGTCAAAATGAACAATTCGGGCGGAAACAAAACCAAGGTATTCTCAAATAAGCTTTCGCCCTATACAAAGGTCTTTATCAGGCGCGACTGAGGAGGCATCGTGGCAGGGCAATATATATAAGGAGCGAAAGCTGGGAAAGAGGATTAGGAAAAAGTTGGCAAAAACAATTCTATTCTCAGATTCAGTAGTGTGTGTAAAAGCGTATACTAGGGTATAGAACTCAAATTAGAAAAGGGCGAGCGAGCATTAGGCAAGCTGAAGAAAGGAAAGTTAGCAGGAGTCGGTATGATGTGTAGTCAGCCAGTCATGTTTGAGATCGAGATGTTGTACAGTACTGAAATTAACACGAGGGACTTAGGATGAGGCCTTTTTATTTCATATTACATCATATCTTTGTTTTAAAAAATCACAGTGGGAATGGCTCTTTAGATGTGGGCAGAATGGTACTTAAATGACTGTGAAAGATATGTCAAAAAGTTTGGTAAATTGTGTTTCAAGTGATTTGGACAAAAGCTTGATTTGTGAAAATAAAGGTGGAAATAGTGAATGTAAAAATTATAGGTGTATATCTTTTAAATTTAGCTGGGAAAATATGTTAGGGCTGGTGTTGATAGAGAGTGAAGAAGGTTACAGATCTGTTGGCCGGAGATAAATAAGGTGGCTTTAGGAAATGAAAATGTGTTGTTCAAATGTTTGTAGCGAGACAGCTGACTGAGAAACTAAGTAATAAAAATGTATGTCATGTAAGAATGTGAAAAAAGAGTATGATAAAGTGAATGTCTGTGCCTTGTGCCAAGTTCTTCGAAGATATGATATCGGTAGTTAAGTCATTAAAATGCAAACAGTTTTAGGTGGATCGTCGTTTGTGTAAAAGAAAGAATCGAGTGACTGGCTCAGCATTAATGTTTGCTGGAGTAGACAAGCCTACCTTATGGCATCCATGTTTTTTAAGTGTATATGAGTACCATTGTACGTGAGATGAAAGCAAGAATGGCGGAGAGAGGAGTAAATCTGAGTTCAAGAAACAGAATGAGTAGCAGCTGTCGCATCTGAGTAGTGTTTATGGGTAAATCGGAGAAGGTATTAAGGGGAACAGTGGCATGTTTTGTTAACCTATATGAAAGGGGATTAACGAAAGTACGTAGGGTGTGAAGAAAAATGGGGATAATTTTTTCCTTATCGGATCGCATCGTTGTGTCAGCAATGAAAGATAAGAGAAACCCCCGAGATTCGATGTCGTTGATAAACTGATTTATGTTAATAATTCTTTTTTGTTTTGATAAACGAAAGTAACATTAATATTAATTAACTTCGAGGAAATCCTAAATTTTCCGTGGTTATTGATGGTCGGGCTCCAAATCCTTATCACCTTTTAGAGTCTGATGCATCGCCATTTTTAAGTCCTGTCACAGCGTTATTACGTTCTGGCATTATACTCGAAATAACTAAATGCGCAAGATGCAGCTGGAGGTACTAGTGTCAAAGCCTACCTACATCTAGTTAGGTCACGCTTGTACAAAATTTGGTGCGCTTTTAAAATTGAGAAAAAACCAGTGAGACCAGATTTAAAAAAAAAAAGTACCACAACCATCAAAAATTTGAGCTTCACATCCAAAGACAGTAAGATCAAATTAGTAAAATTGCACTCAAAATCTAAGTGACTTAAAATAAATGTTAAGGTCTCGCTTGCTTAAAATTTTCTGGACAAAATATTTAGTATGAAATTATTTAATAATGCGAACGTGGACCGACTAGATGTAAATAGGCTACAAACTTCCCATTATTATTTCCAATTTTTTTTCACTTTTGTGATAGCGTGGGGTAGACACCCCAGTTAGGTTACTTAGGTTCTAGCAAACAATCAAAAGCACTTACCGGTGCGTTGAATTAGGTATTCCTTGAAGCCTACCGTTTTATTCCTGTGTCCCACAACAGCCTACCTAACTCTCTCTTACATTACCAATTTAGAAGCTATAGACATTACCCCTAACTATACTTAAGTACGAACAACTTCCTACCCGATTTGTTACCTTAGATTCATCACCTAATTTTACTCAGCACCAAAGATTAGGTCAGATAGGAAAAAACATGTCTAGGTCAGACCGAAGCAATATGAACAGCCCGTTGGTTGTTTATGGCTTCGTCTTGCCATTCAGCTTAGATTTAGTGATATTTACTCTTTAGTGACTTTTAGACTATATACATATATATACATACACGTCACCTCAACTTTGTTTGAGTATTAATAGTTGTTGTTGTTGGTTAGCCGATCAGCCCACCCTGATCGAGCAAGCCGGCTGCACGCGGGTAACCGATCGCCCTCTCCGGAGTGGACCAGAGGTTCAGCGCACTAGTCATGTGTTGTATTCTATGTTGTGCTAGAGCGGTACAGTCTGTCATAATGTGTTCAATTGTTTGTGGTGTGTCCTGGCACAGGTGGCAGGTGTCGTCTGTGGAGTTGTCTAGTCTCTGTTTATATGTCTGTAATTTGGAGTGATGTCCACATCGGAATCGTGCTAAGTTAACTCGATCCGATCTGCTCAGGCTGGTCTCTCACCTGTCAATGGGTGGCGGCTTCGCACCTAGGACCGCATTCGAACCGAGTCGTGTCGGTGCTTTGTGGGTTAGGTGTGTGTATTTGTGGTTTCTGTACTGTGTGATGTCTGTGGGGCGTGGTATGGAATGGAGTATTTGGTTATAATATGTCTCTGGTGTTACAGTAATGGTGCGAGGTGTTGGTGCATGATTGTACATGCAGTGGCAAGGGTGTTGTGGGTTAGTTGTCGTTGCTGCCATGAATTGTGTTCCCCTTATGTCTAAATGTTCCCTAACTTTCAGTATTTTTGTTTGTGTGTGCAGGTGTTCTATTGGTGTTTGAGTACATCCTGTAATGATACGAAGTGCGTTGTTTTGTATTGTCTGTAAGGTGTTTATGTGTGTTTGAGACAATCGGTGCCCAGCATGGGCTAGCATAGTCCATAACTGAGCAAATATATTGTTTGTATATGAGTGATGTTGTTTCCTGCTGGTGTCCAAAGTTTGTGCCTGTTAGTAGCCTAAGCGTGTTAAGTCTTGGCGTACATTTGTTTTTAATGTCGTGAATGTGGTTTGCAAAAGATAATGATGTGTTGTATGTGACCCCAAGTATTTTGGTCCTGTGAGTGTGTGGATTGTTGGTGGTGTTTAGTGTAATCTGTAGAGTTATCTGGTGTTCGTTTGTGTTGCTTGTTAGCAAGGAGATGGTTGATCATGTTGGCGCTACTTTGAGTCTATTGTGTGAGCCAGTCTTGAATACTGTTTATGTATGTTTGTAGGTTATTTATAGCGGTGTCGATGTTGTTGTGGGTGGATGTTAGTGATGTTATCTGCATATAATGATAAGGTAAGCTTGTTATCTATGGGTGTTGGAATGTCATGCATGTATAAGTTGAAGAGTGGTGGTGAGAGAACAGAGCCTTGAGGGACCCCGTTCGGAAAAAGCTTGTTTTTGGATGACTTGCCATTAAATGTGACATGCGAGTATCTTCCGGAAAGATAGTTGCTGAGCCACCTTTTGGTGTTATTGTGCATGTTTGTGTTGAGTATTTTGTTTATGAGAGGGAAGCGTGGGATAGCATCCATGATGTGTTGCGTGAGGTTAGTGAGTAATGTCGTGGTTGAGTGGTGAGGTCTGAATCCATGTTGAGTAGGTGATAGTGGTATGTATGGGTTGGTGATTTGTAAGATTAGTCTTTCTGTTACTTTGGAAGGTGTGCATAGTAAAGTAATGAGTCTAAAGGAAGCTGGTTTTCTTGGATTTTTGTTTGGTTTGAGTAGTGTAATAATTTTACCTTGTGTGGTGCCGCGTTTGTTAGCGGGCTAAAGATAAAGTAAAGGCCAATTTGAGGCTTTATTCAACATAAACATAGCATAGATCTGAAACACAGAAAACAATAATTAGTAAAGACTTGTTACACAGAAAACAATAATTAGTAAAGACTCATTACATTCCTCTCTTCTTTTATAATACGTGATACATTGCACGGTTAGAAACAAAACGACAAGTTCAAGATATTTTGGAAGAAAGAAGAGTACAAGTTTAGGCGTTGAGCTGGGTATCTGATTCGAGTGCTTCTTCTCAGAGGGGGACTCGTCTCGGAGGTTACTGACACAGGTGGGCCTCTCTCGACTTCGACTGGAGTCGCTTCGACGGGAGCTGTTGGGACCGTGTGTCGGCGGATCTCAGCGGGTTCTGAGTCGTCCGTTAGCGGGGTGGAATTGATTGGCGGACTGGGTACGGGGGGTTCATAGTGATTCTTGTCATCCGTATTGCTACGTCCCGCCGGTGCCAGGTCCCTGATGGATACGGTATCTTCTCTCCCATTCGGATGCCGTATAAACGCGTAGTTGGGGTTTGCCTCAATTAACTCAACTTCCTCGACGAGGGGGTCGTTCTTGGATCGGCGAATGAATTGGCGAAGGAGTACAGTTCCCGGAGAAGACAGCCACGTCGGTAGTGCAGAACCGGTAGAAGTACGCCGCGGGTGCGTGAATAGACGCTCGTGAGGAGTTTCGTTCGTGGCCGTACACAGCAGCGATCTAATCGAGTGCAGCGCGTCTGGTAGGACGGACTCCCATTGCGACATCGGCAACCCGCGATCTTCTATGGCTAGTTTGATGGTGTTCATGATGATTCCATTGTAACGTTCGCATTGCCCGTTTCCTTGGGGGTGATACGGCGTTGTGCGACTAGTCGCGATACCATGTTTAGTTAGGAACAGTTTTAGTTCCGAAGACATAAACGATGTCCCTCGATCTGTGTGGATGTAAGAGGGAGTTCCGAAGGTAGAAAATAACTCGGTGAGACGGGCGATAACGGTTGACGTGTTCGTATCACGGCACGGGAAGGCAAAAGGAAAGCGTGAATACTCGTCGATTACTGTTAGGATGTAAGGTCGCGAAGTTGCGCTCGGAAGCGGGCCTTTAAAGTCGATGTTAAGTCGGTCAAACGGGGACATGGCCCGTATTAAGTGACTAACTTCTGGTTTATAGTACTGTGGCTTACATTTAGCGCATGTTTGGCATTCCGACGTAACTCGTTTGATGTCATCCACTGAGAATGGTAGGTTCCTAGCTCTCACAAAATGAGTCATTCGGCGGACTCCTGGGTGTATCAGATTAACATGCAGCTGGGCGAGGGATATTCTTGGAGTAGCAGCGCAAAAGGATCGCGACAATGCGTCTGCGGCTCGGTTCTCGGGGCCCGGTCTGTATTTTATTGTGAATGAGTAGCCGGCTAGTTCTACACGCCAACGGAGAATCTTATCGTTCTTAATACGACCAGTAGCTTTTCCATCGAACATGAAAGATACGCTCCGCTGGTCGGTGACGACAGTAAAGTGTCGATAAGCTAAGAAGTGCTTCCACTTGCGAATGGATTCGATTACAGCGTATGCCTCCTTTTCAACGATGTGATGGCGACGTTCTGTGTTATTCAGAGCGCGAGAAAAGAACGCCACCGGGCGGCCGTTCTGGGTGAGGGTGGCTCCGATTGCTGAAGAGGAAGCGTCCGTCTCCACAGTGAACGGCAGTTCTTCATCGATTGAACCGACGACAGCTTTCGAGATATCATCTTTGAGTGTTTGGATCGTTGATACTTCCTCGCGAGTTAATGGGAATGATGAAACGTTGAGCAGAGGTTTGATCTTGAGGGAATAGTTCTGAATCCATTTAGCATAGTATGCGAATAGTCCGATTACGCGTTGTAGAGACGACTTGTTGCGAGGAGTTTGAAGTTCTTGTAGTGGCCGGAGGCGTTCGGGATCGGGCCGCAATACGCCATGAGAGATAGAATATCCGAGCAGGTGCACTGATGTCATCGAAAGCTTGCATTTTTCCTTGTTTAGACTCAGATTTACTCGTTTAGCGGCTTCCCAGAAATGTCGAAGGTTCTCATCGTGCTCTTCCCAAGTGGTTCCGCAGATGGTGAGATCGTCGAGGTAGGCGTATGTTGATGATAAGTTGTTCGAGGATATGAATTCGTTCATGACGCGCTGGAAGGCCGCGGCTCCGTTAGTTACTCCCATAGGGATCCTTCTGAATTGGTATAGATTTCCGTCAGCCTCGAATGCTGTGAAAGGTCGTTCAGACGGATCGATTTCTACCTGGTAGTATGCGCTTGACAGATCAATTACGCTGTAGTATTTGTGTTGTGAGACTTTGTTGGCTATATCATCGATTCGCGGAAGAGGATATGCATCTAGCATGGTAAATCGGTTGACGGTTTGAGAGAAATCGATTACCATGCGTTTTTTTTTTGTTTCGGTAGATGTGATGACTACTTGAGCACGCCAGGGTGAGTTACTGGGTTCAATTATCTCATCCCTGAGTAGCTTTTCGATTTCTTTCCCAATGAAAATTTTGTCCTCAGAGCAAAATCGTCTGGACTTCGTGGCGATGGGACGACAATCGGCAGTTAAGTTGCCGAATAGTGGTGGGGCTGAAATTCTTGATCGAGTAAGGCCGCATATATGGAGTGCTGGCTCCGGACCTCCGAAATTGATGTTCAATTCCTTGTGTCTGATTAAGAATGGGGTACCGAGTATTATGTCAGCGCACAGATCCGACAAGACGGATAGTTCGAGCTTTTCGTAGTCGCGGTCTCCCATCGTAACCTTCACTGTACATCGACCTGAGATGGCTGCGGATAGATTAGGCGAAGCCATTGATACGACGCCCGAGTGCGGAAGAATGGGCAGCTCTAAGTGTTTGGCTAGATCCTCACGAATGAAGTTGTCCGAGCTGCCAGTATCCAACAAGGCGAGACACGAACGGCCGTTGACGAGGATATCGACTGTTGAGTTGGTAGGCATGGAGGAGCTACACGATAGAGTGGTACTAATGGTCGCTAATGCTGCGGCTGAATGAGACGCTGTGGTTTTATCCTGTTTTTGACGTGCCGAGGAAGTACTTGAGCGGCAGACTTTGGCCCAGTGGCCGGTCTTTTCACATTTCGCACAGATAGAATCCTTTGCTGGACACCTGCTTCGTGGGTGGCGTCGAGACCCGCAGAAGAAGCACAGAGCGGCTTTGTTGTCGAAATTCGTAGCGGCTGAAGAGTTTGGGAGATCGTCTTCTTGGACGCAGGCAGGCCGGGCAGAGTCAGTAGTCGGCGACGGTTCGTGGCGAGAGCCAGTGGCTGCAACAGCACCGTAATGAGTGAGGTACGATTCTGAGTTTTTCTGGGCCTGATCTAATGTTCGAGCCTGGACGATAGCCTTTTCCAGTGAGAGTGTGTCATTTTCGAGTAAGCGGGTACGGATGGCGCTATCTCTAATTCCTCGGATGAAAGCGTCTCTCACAGATGAACTCCTGTTTTCGTCGGCGGAAACCGATTTGAAGTTGCAGTCATTGGCTAGTTGTTGAAGAATTTGCAAGTACTCATCGAGGGTTTCCTCGGGCTTTTGGTGACGGGTGGACAACAGGTGGCGAGCGCATACCTCGTTCGGCTTCTTGACGTAGGTGGCCTCTAAGGCTGCCATGGCAATGGCATCCTCATAAGTAGAGCAGTCTTGAATGATATCAGCGACATCGGGGCCGATATGTATGAATAGAACCTCCAATTTATTGGGGTTGTGTTCGGCGATAGTACTCAAGAAATATTTGAATCCGCGCGACCATAATTTCCATAGTTTCCCAGCTTGGGGAGAATTCGGAGAAGTAATAAATTTATCCGGGCGAATCACCTTCTCCATGATATAGTAAGATTACTGGATGAATATTTGCTTGCTGTATCTGAAAGGCCGACTGAATGGCTGATTGAAATGTTGAATAAATTGTGGTGCCGCGTTTGTTAGCGGGCTAAAGATAAAGTAAAGGCCAATTTGAGGCTTTATTCAACATAAACATAGCATAGATCTGAAACACAGAAAACAATAATTAGTAAGGACTTGTTACACAGAAAACAATAATTAGTAAAGACTTGCGAAAAATGCTCTGTATGAATTGGTCCACAATTAACCCACCCCTTATATCTCCAATCTAACTATAGAGTAGATCAAGTCTAGCCTAGAGGGGTCAGCCTAGAGATTCCGGAAATGGTCCAGAGCGGGCAGATAAATTGAGGTCCACAGTAGGATTCCTCACCAAGTTAGGTTAGGGCAATCTACCTTCACCTTTGTTAAGCTATGAGTTGATGCTGGGTCTTAGGCCACAATGTAGGCCTAATTTGTCTGACCCAGCTTAATTTAATGTGATTAATTTACTGGGTTAAAAACACAATTAGTCACTTACTGTTAGTTATTGGAGTCTCTCCCTTCTCCGGTTGTGTAATTGTCGAGAGCGCACTTGCTGGTGGGGATCTTTCTTCGGTGTCTGTTCTCGTCCCTTCTCCAGTTCCGTCCTTTCGCCCCGTTGTTCGTTTTCGTTCTCCTTTGTTCTCCTCTTCGCGGGGCTTTTTCCACCAGCGTTGTCTTGGTTTTTTTCCTCGGTTGGTTGAGCGGTAATGTATCTATTACCGAGCACGCTCTTCTCACACAGTATATATATACTAGTGTGGAGAATAACTCTGGTGAGCAACCAATTGGTTTCATCCACCCAGTTATTGACATAAAAGGAATTTAATAATTGTTAGATTAACTACCTACCTCCTCAGTGAACCATTTTCGTTACCTCCCAACTACCCACTCATCAGTTTTCCATAGACTCATTACACCTTGTTTCCATATGTTAGGAATAATAATGTTGGTATGAATATGTGCTGATGTTTGTGATAGCTAGTATTCCCTGTGGGCCCAAGTGTTTAAGGTGCATGTTAGATATGTTGTCTGGTCCAGTAGCCTTCGAATTCTTAACGTTTTTGATGATCTTGGTGGCCTGGTCTGTATTGAAGGGTGTAATGGTCCTGTCGAGTCTGTAGGTTTTCTTGTGTCTGGCTGTTTGTCTGTGCGTGTTTCTGGTTGTTGTCTCTGTTTAAGTGACTTATTTTTGCGTAGTGATTAACTAGAATGTTAGCTTGTTGTGTATATGTTGGGATATTATTTTGGTTGCGACAGATAGCCGCTGTTAGAGTGGGTAATGCTTGAGTATTAGTATATGTACGGGGTGTTCGAAAAGTCCCGTCACCCCTACAAAATGTACAATGTACGTATTGTAATACCAATTTTATTTTTGTGTGATTAATTGAATTTATATGTGATTCATTGACATTTTTTTCCTAGGTATTAGAGTTGTGTGAACAATGGCAAACCAGTCCACTTACACTCTGGAGGAAAGGATAGTAATGAGCACATGGGCTCATGAAAGGTCACATACGGGCAAAACGACGCATGATATCCAGAATGATTTCAACATAAGCTTCAGTAAGGTTGCTCCACCAAACAAGACGGTATTATGCTGGGAGAAAAAGCTGTTTGAAATTGGCTCAATCAAGGACAGACCACGGTCGGGAAGACCAACAACGCGAGCAGAACAATGTGAATGCGAAAAATGCTCTGTATGAATTGGGCCACAATTAACCCACCCCTTATATCTCCAGTCTAACTATAGAGTAGATCAAGTCTAGCCTAGAGGGGTCAGCCTAGAGATTCCGGAAATGGTCCAGAGCGGGCAGATAAATTGAGGTCCACAGTAGGATTCCTCACAAGATTAGGTTAGGGCAATCTACCTTCACCTTTGTTAAGCTATGAGTTGATGCTGGGTCTTAGGCCACAATGTAGGCCTAACTTGTCTGACCCAGCTTAATTTAATGTGATTAACTGTTGGTGTAAAAACTCAATTAGTCACTTACTTTTAGTTATTGGAGTCTCTCCCTTCTCCGGTTGTTTTATTGTCGAGAGCGTACTTTTCTGGTACGTCCTCTCGCCCCGTTCTTCGTTTTCGTTCTCCCTTTGTTCTCCTCTTCGCGGGGCTTCTTGTACCAGCGTTGTCTTGGTTTCTTCCTCGGTTGGTTGAGCGGTAATGTATCTCCATTACCGAGCACGCTCCTCCCACACAGTATATAAATACTAGTGTGGAGAATAACTCTGGTGAGCAACCAATTGGTTTCTTCCACCCAGTTATTGACATAAAAGGAATTTAATAATTGTTAGATTAACTACCTACCTACTCAGTGAACCATTTTCGTTACCTCCCAACTACCCACTCATCAGTTTTCCATATACTGGGGGCCCCGGGAGATAAAAATTTTGGCGTCATTGTCACCAATTTTTGTCTTAGTGTAGACTAGCTAACTATTTAACTGTAAATGCCTGTTAATCTGATTAACAGTGCCTGTCCTCACCTTCTCATGGAGAAGGTGTAGCATTTAATTAGAAGAGAAAATATACATCCATAGGATGAAACTGTCTATGGTCTTTACCATAAGAAAAGAAAAAATGAAAGTTAGAAGATAAAACTACAATTCCCCAGCATCTATTTTTTGTTGTAAAAATAGTCGCGCCTTTAATGCTGTTTGTCGCTGAGGTCTTGTGTCTGTCAATGTTGTAGTAGGATGCGTTACCACTCCTACTGTCAAAGGAATAGTTACTGGAAGTTCAGTGTCTCCAGTTGTTACTGTCAGTGGAGAAGGTTCTCCAAAGTCCATTGTTTTGGGTCCAGACTCTAAAGGGTACAAAAGAGAAATGTCTCTTGTTGTATCACCCGTTGAAGTCCTTAATTTGACCACTCTTGTTACCCCGTCTGCCCCTGGTCTGAGTTCTGAAACTCTAGCCAGAGGCCAGTATTGTCTTGGAGTACTGTCATGTATGAGAACAAGGTCCCCTACCTTAATTGTGTCAGACCAATCCTTCTTAGTCATTTGTTTATGTCTCTCCCTTAGACCCATCAAGTACTCAGTTTTCCACTGTTTAATGAAATGAGCTTTAACTCTAGTTAAATGTTGTAACTTAGTCTGGAGCTCATCATGTCGTTGAGTCCAGTTTGGGTCTTCTGAAGAGTCTATATTGTAGTCCGGCAGGAGACTAACTTGTTCTCCCCGAATCAAATGATTTGGAGTTAATGGTTCTGGGTCATTAATGTTGTCACTCACATAAGTGAGTGGTCTATTGTTAATGATGTTCTCAATCTCAGCCAGGAGAGTGAGTAACCCAAATAAGTGTGTCTGTTTTTTGCCAATTGCTTTCTTCAAGCAATTCTTTACTGTTTGTATATTCCTCTCCCAGATAGAACCATACCAAGGAGAGGCAACCGGAATATACTTCCACTTTATATTTGAATTTTGTATATATAATTGTGTGATTTCATTGCTTAACAAGTCGTGGATGACTTGTTCACCAGCTTTGAAATATGTAGCATTGTCAGTCCAAACTGTCTTTGGTACTGAATGTCGTGCACAGAATCTCTTAAAGACAGCAACAAAAGATTCTGCTGTAAGGTCCTCCACAACATCCAAATAAACAGCTCGTGAGGCAGCACATGTAAACAGTACAATGTACATTTTTTGTTCAGTGTCACCCACCCCTACAGTCAATGCTCCTGTATAGTCAATGCCTACAGTCTCAAAGGGTCTGTTGAGAGTAACTCTCTCCTCTGGCAAAGCAGGAGGATTTGGTTTCCTATAGGGCCTAGCATGAATACGCCTACATGTGACACACTCACTCAGGACTGTTTTAACAGTGATCCTTCCCTTGGGTATCCAATAAGTTTTTCTTAATGTAGTTAGTGTCTGTGGTACCCCCATATGATATACATCATTGTGTGTTTTTTGATTATTAATGTTGTCAAATAGCTAAATCTAGGTAAAAGGATTGGATTTTTGCTTTTGTATGACAGTTTTGATTTGTCTAATCTCCCTTTACACCTTAGAAGGCCTTCCTCATCTCTGAACAAGTTTAGATCCACAACTACTGATGGTACAGGTTCTTTTGTTTGTTTCCCATTAGTTAAGAATTCTAACTCTTTATTGTACTCTTTTTGTTGGGCTTGGCCTATCCAGTATTGGGTTGCAACTTCTGTATAATTATGATTATTTTTATTTAGCTGTTTGTTAATTGTAGCTAAACAGTTGTGAGCAAACCTCAAACAGTAGGCTGTCACCCTGACAAGTTTGTTGAAATCAGAATACTTTTCATAATTAGTGATTGGTTCAACCTTTTCATTTGAAAAGATTAAATTTAATGTCAAGTTAACTTGTTCCACAGGCCATTGGTCTGTATCACAGAGCCACTTAGGTCCCATAAACCAAGTTTTGTTTGACTTCAACAACTTGTAGGATAAACCTCTGGTCAGAAAGTCTGCTGGATTCTGTTTAGTTGGAACATAGTGAAAGTTTACTTGTAGGCTTTCATTAGCGTCAGCTATTTCTTTTAGCCTATTTCTTACAAAGATATTCTTACTATTAATGCTATCATTCCGTATCCAGGCAAGACAAATCTGACTGTCAAGCCAGACGTGGATATTAGTTATGAACACATCATAGTAAGCATCCTTAAGCAATGAAATGGTTTTAATGGCTAATGTAGCAGCCAATAGTTCCAATTGAGGTATGGTTCGGGTAGGTTTGAGAGGTGCAACTTTCCCTTTTGCATAAATTAGATGACTTTCTGTAGGGCTTACAAGATACGCACAGCACCCATAAGCTTGTGTGCTTGCATCAGCAAACACATGAAGCCTCTGGGGCTTATCCCTAAACCCACAGCACCTTTGAATTTTAATGTTCTGCACTTTTGTTAAATCAGTAGCTAACTTCTTCCAAGATTTTTGATTTTCATTTGTTATTGGATCATCCCACCCAACATTTGTCCTCCAAATTTCTTGGAGGAGAATCTTTGATTTTATTGTTGAAGGCAGGAATAGACCCATAGGATCAAAAATTTTGGAAGCCTCTGATAATATTTGTCTTTTAGTATTTGCTTCCTCATCAAGTTTAAAACCTTTAGTACAGATTGAATCATGACTGTTAGAAGTTGCATCCAAATACCAGTTCATACCTAAAGTTTTAACTCTGTCTGATGGCTCAGTAAGACCATTATTATCTTTTAAAATCTTTTTGTTTAAATCCTCATTATTTGAAATCCACTCTCTAAGTTCAAAGTTACCTTGTTGCATAATGTTTTGAGAGTGTTCATAGACTTCAGATAATTCAGATTTTGTTGTCGTTGAGCCTATTAGATTGTCTACGTAAAAATGTTCCTTAAGGAAGTTCAATGTTAGAGAGTTATTAAACTGGTTTAAATGATGTCTAATTGTCAATGCTAATAGGCTAGGTGAGCAATTGGCTCCAAACAACACAACATTAAATCTATAGGTTATGAACCCTTTATTCAAATCAAATGGATCCTTGAACCATAAGAACCTAAGTTGGTTCTTATCATATTCATTTTTAAGATTTATTCTCAAAAATGCCTTTGAAATGTCACTTTGTACAGCATATTTGTCTAACCTGAACCTCAGTAAGATCTTCACAAGGTCAGAAATGAGATTAGGACCCTCAATCAAGCAATCATTCAAACTGTGTTTATCACTGTCTTTGAGGCTACAATTATATACTACTCTGAGTTTTGTTGTTGGGGCATCTTGTCGATAAACCCCCCTGTGGGTTAAATAATGACAACCATCTTTTTTAAAAGGGTTATCTGTTACTTCTTCAATGAAGCCTTTCTGTAGCTGTTCTTTGAAGACATCATCATATGATAGAATATTGTTATCTTGTTTGAGTTTTTTCATTACTTTATATAAATGTCCTTTAGCTACTTTGAGATTGTCTCTTAAAGTTGGACAATTTATTTTCCAAGGTAACTCAACAAAATAACTATTGTCTTTGCACTGAATGGTGTCTTCAAATCTTTCTACCATTAACTGATCTTCTGAAGTTTGATGTGTGTCATGTATACCCACAGATTCTAGCAACCATAAAGTTTGAATTGCCTCATCCAAAGTTTCATTTGATAATGATGAATTAATGTTCTCAGTTGAGATAATATTATTCAAAGTGTTGCTATTCTTACAGGTGTTATGTAGGACTGAGTTGAGGCACATAGTATTTGTTGGTCATGCACTGTTTTGGTTTAGGTCTAGGTTGTATTCTGATAGGTCACCCAAAGGGGCTATCCCTGATGGAGTCTGAATAGCTATACCATTACCTATCTCTACTATGCCCTTATGAATAAGATTAATATAATCTGCCCCTATTAGCATTTCAATGTTAGCTACTGTGTTGTTAGTGATATGTCTATCAGCTATTTTGTAGTGTTTTTTCAAATGATTTATGGTTTGTTCTAGTTTGGGTATAACCAGTTTGTTTTGTCCTACTTTAGAAATAATAACTGCTTCAATTTTCTTGAATTTACTTTCTAAATGTAGTTCCAGGTCAATTGTCTTATAGCTATTTTTGTCCGAGTTATCCTTAACAAAGGACGCAATATTGAGGTTTTGTTCATTCGGGTTTGGTGTCAAACCCAATTTATTAACTACATTTTTTGAAACAAATGTTTGTTGAGAACAACAGTCTATAAGACATCTCACTGGAGTGGTACTACCCTCACTATTCACTAAGTCCAAAGTAATAGTTGGTAAAAGAATCTCAGTGTTTCTTGTTACATTGTTTGAACAAGCAGAATGTCCCATGAAAGTGGCATTTTCTTGATTACCTTTGTTTGGGGGAGGTATCTTTTGAGTTTGAATATTATTGTTTGGACACTTTGGTGAATCACACATTGATGAGACATGTCGTAAACTTTTACAAAACTTACACTTGAATCTTAACCTAGATTTACAGTCTTTCTTATAATGTCCCTGGCCAGTACACTTTTTACACAGGTTCAACTGTTCACATCTTTTAGCCCTTTGGTTAAAATCTGAATATTTGTCACACCCAGTACTACTGTGTTCATTACTTGCACAAAATTTGCAATGTGGTGTGTAAGTTGAGGCAGCAGTTACATTAAAGTTCTGTAATGTAGGTGTTCGTGTATTATAGTTGGTCACATTTGATTCTCCAGTATCAAGTTTTGTCTGTTTGGCTGTAGCTAGTTGGTCTCTGGGAACAGTCTTTGGTTTATCCATAGTCTGGGTCTTATGTGTTGGAAAATCTCTCAAGTTGTAATTAATTAGGATATTGGGGAAGTTTTCTCTTATTTGTTCTAAATTAGGATAATTTTCTCCCGTCTTTAGAATTAAATTATCTTTAACCCTCGAAGGAAGGCACCTAAGTACTATGCTTTGTATAAGCCAAGATGAAGTTTTAATATCTATCTCATTGCTAACCAGTTGTCCTATAATAGCTTCTAATTTTGTATAAAAAATTTCCATATCACTATGGTTATCTTTTATGGGTGCAAATTCAAAAATTTGTTGAGATAATTCATATACAATCATATCTTTATTAATGTAATTACGTTTTAAAAGATCAATAGCTACTTCATATGAATCCCCTACGGCTGGTAAATAGGCTATTAGGTTATAGGCTGGGCCTTTAAGGGAACTAGTTAAGTAACTAAACTTTTCAACAGTTGAAATATAAGGTTTATTACCTATTAAATTCTCAAATTTGTCAATGAAAGATGGGAATTGTACCGTGTCCCCTTCAAATGTTGGTACTAGCAAAATGGGTAACTGAGCCCTCAATTCTTGTGACTCAGGATTTTGCATGCCACTTAAATTTTGTTGAAGGTTAGCCCTACTTTGATTAAAATCAGAATTAGGTTTTTTTGGTGTTAAGTCAGTCAACCGAGACCGTAGTTCCCTTATTTGCTGTTCAATTGAGCTTACCTGATCATCATCATCATCAGCGTAAAGGTCTATCAATTGTTCTTCAGCCATTTCGGATTCAACTAACTCTGAAATACTCTCATTAATGGCTATTATTTCCTTCTTTTTAATTTCTAATTTAATAATTACACACTCTATATTTTTCTTACCTGGTTGTGTAATATTGTTAAAAGTGTTCACAGCCTTTGTAACAGCTCCCAACTTTTCCCCCCTTTTCTTTTTTAACTTTTTCAATTCCTCACTGTCCATGTCTAAGTCAAAATTGTTTAACTGGGGATCGTAATGAAATAGAGGACAAGAAGAAATTACCAGAGAAGAGAGAGAACAGACAAAACAGTCAAGTTTAAATTTGGTTTAATCCCCCCCAAGTACTTATGTGTCACTCAGGTCTAAGCTTATAAGAGAATGAGACTCCTTAAATGTAAATGTTTCCTAGTTAGGCCCTAGGTTGTAGACCTAATTAGGCTTGCTCAGGTTAGGCTTAGGCTAGACCATTTAGCCTAATTCTGCAATTTTTGTTAAGTAAGGTTAAGGTTTGTAAATTCCCCACACACGGACCACCAATGCGAAAAATGCTCTGTATGAATTGGTCCACAATTAACCCACCCCTTATATCTCCAGTCTAACTATAGAGTAGATCAAGTCTAGCCTAGAGGGGTCAGCCTAGAGATTCCGGAAATGGTCCAGAGCGGGCAGATAAATTGAGGTCCACAGTAGGATTCCTCACAAGATTAGGTTAGGGCAATCTACCTTCACCTTTGTTAAGCTATGAGTTGATGCTGGGTCTTAGGCCACAATGTAGGCCTAACTTGTCTGACCCAGCTTAATTTAATGTGATTAACTGTTGGTGTAAAAACTCAATTAGTCACTTACTTTTAGTTATTGGAGTCTCTCCCTTCTCCGGTTGTTTTATTGTCGAGAGCGTACTTTTCTGGTACGTCCTCTCGCCCCGTTCTTCGTTTTCGTTCTCCCTTTGTTCTCCTCTTCGCGGGGCTTCTTGTACCAGCGTTGTCTTGGTTTCTTCCTCGGTTGGTTGAGCGGTAATGTATCTCCATTACCGAGCACGCTCCTCCCACACAGTATATAAATACTAGTGTGGAGAATAACTCTGGTGAGCAACCAATTGGTTTCTTCCACCCAGTTATTGACATAAAAGGAATTTAATAATTGTTAGATTAACTACCTACCTACTCAGTGAACCATTTTCGTTACCTCCCAACTACCCACTCATCAGTTTTCCATAGTGAAGGTGTGATTGCATCGGTGGCTCATTCACCGAAAAAAATCACCGGAAACGATCACAAGAACTTGCAGTCCCCATGTCCACAATGAGAGTTCACATGACAAAAGATCTCGGCATGAAACCATACCGCCCGTCATTTGTTAATGAATTAAGCAATAGACATGCAGAAATTGTAATTAGTAACTGTATTTACTGTAATTAAAGTAATTGTTGCTAGTGATTTGTTTCTTAAATTACACCTACCACATATAAATACAATTAATCACACAAAAATAAAATTGGTATTACAATATGTACATTTTGTAGAGGGTGACGGGACTTTTCGAACACCCTGTATATATTAAAATTGCGCCTAGATAGGCCTCTAAACTTCCTTCATGCTTGGAGTCAGAGGGCATAGGGCACTACGGGCACTTGGACTCTTGGAGGCTGGCAGACAGCCAGGAAGGACGTGCAAGGCGAGGGGGCGGGGTGCTAATTTTGGGACGCGACAATTGTAAAGGGCAGTTATTCCATTTCTAAACCGGGCTAATTGGAGAATTGTTTATCGCACGAGCAGGCATACATCATTTAAAAAGGGACACACCTATCAGTATCAGAGACTTGCAGTACACTTAGTGGATAAATTATAAAAATTTTAAAATTAAAGGCCTTTCAGCACCTTGCAACCCATTCGGCCAAACACCTAGCCGGTATAGTGGTTAGTATCACTAACTACGAATCCACCGGCCCCGGGTTCGATTGCAGGCGACGACGGTAGCTGGAACGGAGCTCACTCAGCTATTCATCCTTCCACACAATGAAAATTGGTTAGTACATAAGTGGGTAGCCTAGTGGCTAAGACGCTGGGCTGTTGATCGGGAGGATCGTGAAATTGAGTCGCGGAAATGAAACTAAGATTATATATATATATATATATATATATATATATATATATATATATACGTGGCCAGCAGACTTCGGTGACCCGTCGTTCATACGTCGGGTCAATCAGGGTGAACCTTATGCCCGGATTAGGCACCACTTGATAAGGTGGTCGTTCTAGGTTAGTTATCACGTCACCAACATATTAAAAGGAATAAATTAACATCTATAAAAATTACCCTTCATATATTTCGTTTTCTTCAGTGGAAGAAATCTCTTAAAATTTCCAAGGTAAACTAAATTAATTTTTAATGTTTTAAATATCACGCATGATTGTATACAAACAAACAAAACATCTTTATTGCGGATCATTCACAATCCATAGCCACTTAACCTAACATACATGTACAATCTTACATATTATACACTGAACTTAATACAAAAATAAGGCCACCATAGCGACTTAACCAAACATACAAGTACGAAAATAAAGCCACCATAGCCACTTAACCTGACATACAGATACTAAAATAAGGCCAACATAGCCATTTAACCTAACATACAAATACAATCTTATTATAATACTTAACTTAATATGCATATACAATCTTTGCTACATTACAAAAATAAGGTATTGTAAACCGGCAGTTATCTGAACCAAGACGACCACATAGGTGAGAGGTACACAGTACAATAATAATAGTAGTAGTAGTAGGCCTATAGTACAGTAGTTAGTAGTAGTAGTACATGAGCGTCATCTTGTTTGCCATTTATCCTACTGCTTCTTTATAAATGGCTTGTTTCTGTTGTTTGAGTAATTTAAAAGCCAGAATTATATTACAAAAGTTTTATAATACATTCAAAACTGAATGAATTGACGATACAAAAATATAAAATTATTTTTAAATAAATTAAAATTTTATATTTTAATAAATTAATGTAATAAATTTTCATGACATTTTAGTGTTGATATTATTTTTAAGTTAAAATTTAATGTCAAATATGCAAAGTTAATGAGGTTTAAAACCTGAATTAAATCTAAATATTTTAAGAAATTTGAAAACAGGGCAGTGCCAGTGCTGGGCACTTGCGCAAACACTTGCGCAAAACTTAAATTGCGCAATTGCGCAAGTGTGATTTCGGTTGCGCATTTGCGTTTGCGCCAATTCTTGCGCAAACTTGCGCATTTGCGTTTGCGCAAGTACTTACGCAAACTTGTGCGCAAACGTGAAAAAAAAAACAAATATTAAAAATAGTGGATTTAGCTCATAAACACGTGACTGCCAGACAGGTGGCGCCGCCAGACAGCAGTGAGCACTCAGTATACCAACAACGCTAGTGAAACACGTTTGTTTGATTAGTTGATTTTAATTTTATTTCAGAGTTCAAACTACTAACTACTCTAGTAACTTCTAGAAACTTCATAAGTCATAACTACTGTCTATAACTAATGAACCATGGACAGCCTCAGACACCAGTCTCTGTCCAGCCCCACCTCTGCCCCTCTGTAGGTTTGGATTGTCATGTCCACATGAGAGAAATATGAAATATAAAATAAATATTAATTAAAATATTTTTCACTTATCTAAGAAACTTAGAAAGTAATTCAACTTTTAAGTAAATTAGTAATTTTTGTGTTGTTTCTAGGAGTTGAGGACCCCAATGGAGAGCGCCACCCGCAACCGCCTCTCCACCAAGGTGGGGAAGGAGCTACATGCTTGGTGCTCTGAAAAGGAGAAGACCAGCAAGGAGCTGGAGCAGGGGATGTTCCCCGCCTTGTACCGCGCCGCCTGGGTTGAGGTCTTTCTGAAGTACAACACGGCCATCTCCAGCTGTGGAGAGGGTGTTCTCCCAGGGGTCTGACATCATGAAGCCCAAGAGGTCCAGTCTGACCTCAGAACTTTGAGAGGTTTGTGTTCCTGAAGGGCAACATGGACCTGCTCACGATGGAGTTGGAGGAGGACTCTGAGGAGCTTTGAAGTGTTTTTTTTTGTAATATTATAATTTCTTTTTTTCTTATTATTTATTTAACATTGTAATTTTGTATCTATTCTTTATTGATATATCTATGGATCGTGTGTCTGTTAATAAAGTCTTTTGATTTGATTTACTATAAATTTAATTTTATACAGGGTGTCCCAAAAAAAACGCACAATTTTTTTTTTTAAACCCTGTATATATAAATAGTTTGCGTTTGCGCATTTGCGCTTGCGCAAGGTATGGGTTTGGGTTTGCGCATTTGCGCTTGCGCAAGTGCATTTTCGTTTGCGCTGCCCAGCATTGGCAGTGACCCCCAATAAATATCAACTGCAGATGAGATACGTGACGTCAGAGCTTTTAAAGTTGCCATTCTGTTCAACGTGTAAAGCCTGCTGAACTGTACAGGATCGTTTTGCGATTCACGACTGACGACTTGGGTCGTGACGTCGTCATTCGCAAGGCGATCCCGCGTGCGGCCGGCCTAAGAATCTTTAAGTTAATGAGATTGGATCTCGCCTTGCAGGATTCCTGTATATTGTACTTCTGACTATACAAGTTAAACTGATGTGGAATAAATTCGCACAGCCTCGTGGATCGTTGCATTGAGAAATGGGAAGCGGTAAATGACATTGAAGTTCGCCTTGGAATCTTACACGACTTTATCAGTCAGTAGTATGTAAGCATTCGTTTATTTCGGCGAGATCCAATCAATGTTTTTGGAGAAAAATCTTCTGGAACTTCTATGTCATTTGCCAGTTCCTTCGCAGCAACTAAAACTCCACAAAAGTGTCTTCTGAGCGGTGTTTACAAATGTTTTCGTTTTCTTAGTCGCATTTGGTTGAGAGAGAGAGAAAGATACAAGAAAAAGGGGAAGCTTCAAAGATCTCTCGGTCCACTCAGGGAGGTTCCTGTTATTAAACTAGTTTATTTTTTAACTATTCTAGCGGTAATAGAACAATGGAGAGAGAAGCATAAGAACTCCCCCCGACCCTCCGCTCCCTCCCCGCCAGAAGCGGGTACGGAAAAGTTTGAAGAAAATACTTTGACCGTAGAAAAGTAGCCAAGAAAATTTTACACGAAAGAGGAGAATATATAAACTACCTCTATAATTACGCTAAGTACACACAGAAATCGTACACTTGATAGTACCGTTCTACAAACTAACCAATAATATACTTGTGCGGGGTGTGCCCATCGCATATTAACCATTTGGTATCATTACAAAAACCTCGAGCATGTGGTTTCGATTTTATACAAAATATTTACAACTCTATTTACTGAGGTATCGGTCCAACTCCAACAAAAAAAACCATGACCCACACTAGGTTACCCCCAAAAGGATTAAGAGAGCACTAAAGGTTAAACTCTCCATGTCTACGCCCATGTACGAGTAAAACCATTACGCTGGCAAAGTGACTAAATGCTTCTACAGAAAAGGGGTTGAAACAAGAATTAAGAACAGAAATCAGATTTTCCACACCATATCCTCACCCGTCACGTGAACCCAACCACCCAAGAGAAATAAGAAAAAAAAAGAAATCCTGATGGCAGAAACGCAACTCTACTTCACCTAATCCATGCCATGCATTTTTTTTGTTCATTGTGAAATTATTTTTCTACAAAATACTTATCTATTCTACTCTTAAACATATTAACGAGGTAGGCAAGTGCGTAAGCCAGTTTTCTGTGATTGGATGTCTGTCATGTGCAGGGTGGGCAAAAAAAACTGATGAAGATTTGCAAGCTGTTTTTGCACATGATAGTGATCCAATAAACTTAAAATTTTCACACTATTAAATACACCCTTTTATACGATTGTAGTAACATTTATTTCTATTTTTCTTTATTATTTCGGATTTCAGAAAGTAAAATATAACTAAGATCTAAAATAAGTGCAAAAATGTCTAAATACAGTGAAAAAGACGAAATGCTTATAAAGAATCTAAGAATTGGCCAAGGTCTGGGCGCCACGAGAATGATACAAATGTTCCCAAATAAACCGTGGACTGAATCGGGAGTTCAGTATATCATTAGAAAGGTTGAGGAAACTGGAGATGTTAAGAGACGTGGTGGAAATGGTCGTCCCAAAAGTGCAAGAACTCAGGCAAATATTGACTTAGTGGAAGGTTATATCTTAAATCAGGAAGGTAAACCAGGAACGCACATTTCACCGAGGGAAATCGAAAAAGAAACAGGTATAAGTCGTAGTAGTGTTAGAAATATTGTGAAACACGATTTGGGTTTAAAAGCTTATAAATGCATATCAGGGCAAAGTCTAACCGATGCCAATAAGGTTAGGCGGATGACATGTGCACAAAGCCTGATAAACAGATTCTAGGGTAACTCAGAAGATTGTGGTTCTCTGATGAGAAATTATTTCACATTGTACCACCGATTAACCAACAAAACGATCGGGTATACGCAAATGTTGCAAGAAAACGTGATGTTGCACCCGAGCGGTTAATAAAGAAAACATCTAACTTTTCGCCTAACATTATGGGGGAGCTTGCGTCTCAACATTAGGCAAACAATAATTGTTGTGATTCAGCCACAAGCCAAAATCAATGCAGAATATTATTGTACACGGGTCCTTCCACAGTATTTGGATGATATTCATCAGATTAGTGGAAATAATTTCACTTTCCAACAAGATGGAGCACCTGCACACAAGGCGGTGTGTACAATCGCGTATGTGGAACGAGAAACTCCCAATTTCATTGAGTCGAACATGTGACCTCCCAATAGTCCAGATCTTACGCCGTTCGATTATAGAATTTGGGAAGCTTTAAAATCAAAAGTTTATACACCAGGTGAAAATATTCGCAATGTTGACGAGTTACGCCTTAAAGTGTTGGATGGCTGGAATCAGGTGTCTCAGCGATATATTGACAGATGCATCGATGAGTGGATCCCGCGTTTAACCAAATGTATTCAACAAAAAGGGGGTCACATAGAACAATTTTGTTTATATAAATTAAGGGTTGATAAAGGACCATTTATGCTAAGTTTAACAATCCTATCTTAATTTTTTCCAACAATAAATGCATGTTTACGAGCGTCAGTAATTTTCTTTGCCCACCCTGTATATGTGTCTGACAACTATTTGAATGTCGCCGTTTCAACTGGGGTCTCCCGCCGTGAAAGGTGTTTATGCGGCAAGTGATGTATTGAGTCGTGCCACCACGAGAGTAGAGGAAATATCTCTCTGGCGAGGAATATCAGTGGGAGGTACCTGTATCTATCCCTCTGTACTTGTCCCTTATGGCTTATGGAGAATGAAAGTGTTCCGTGGGTGATTACCTAGAAGTGTTTATGAGGAAAGTGATAAAAAATGAGTTGCTCGATGATTGATTGTGCTATGTGGGGCACAATGCAACCAGAGATGTGAGGAAAGGAGAGAGAGAGAGATCGCGCTTTCGGCTTTCGACTGAGTGTTGCTACAAAGCGCAATTATTCACTAATTAGTACTTATGGGCTAAACTGTATACAAGTAATACTGCATCAGTCAACATTGTCATTGTATTGTTTGGGAATGGCAATGACTCTTTTTTTTACAAAAGAAGAACACAAGATGTTAGGTGAATATTCTCAGTTATGAGAAGCTGAATTAAGGGAATAAAAATACAATAAAAAAATTGGTTTATTAAAAGATTTCAGTCTATTCCAAGGTCTTCACCAGATGTAAGTAAAGAGGGTGTTAGAAAACCGAGGAGAGGAAGATCCATTGTTATTCCAAAGCGATACGACGACGAGGCTGATTAATGCAGCATTGCTTGTATATATTAGGTTAAGGTACACATATATATATATATATATATATATCTCTCATAATTGTAAAGTTAGTGAAAAATTGTTATTTATGTGAGAGCCAACCTTTTGGGGGGTTTTGTGGCATCAATTTTGAATGCCGGCAGCGTCCTTTCCAGTTTTTGTTGAAAGTGGCACTGGTAGGTTGTGGTCGTGTAGAGAGCTCTCCTACAATTTTTTCACTTTCATTTTCATCCTGTTGTAACCTAGCAATTTTACCGGGAAAATAATAATAATTTATTAGCTCAAAGGGGGGGGGGGTCGCCCCTGTCGCCCTCCCCTTCGGTACGCCTCTGTGGTGGTCTCGACTACATCACTGGTTGACAGAGAGCTGAATCATGGAGAGAAATATGTCAGTCGGTATGGGGATGGTTTGATGATCTTCCGATTTTTATTGCGAAGAAATTGGAGGACATCTTCAAGGTAGAGGGGTGTAAAGAGAGATGTGACATCCAGACTTACTATTTTGAAAGAAGATATATCATGGGTTTTGATGTAGAAACGTGAGTGGTGGGTGAAGTCAAAGGAATGCTTTAGGTGGGCCTGTGAGAAGGTTCTCTTATAAAGCGTCAGAATTTTGGTAAGCCATTCGGCTAGAGATGAAGAAACAGATTATAAGCCTGAGTAAGACAGTGAACTTGTGTAATTTTGGAAGGCCATAAAATTATGGAAGAAAGGCATTAGGGCGTAAAAACCCACTGAAGAAATTGGAATTTGGGAACTTGCAACAAATTCTCTTAGTTTGGAACGAAATGAATACCGAACTTCTGAAGTGGGTTGTTGTTATTTTTGTTTGTGTTGGGGGTAGAAGAGAAGGTGATCACCTTTTTGAAGGTAGTCTTTTTGAGGGGATAACCAATGTACTTCTTTTATCTGCGGAGAGGATGGTCATGCTTTGGTTGCTTTTCAATGGATAATGCAGTCTGGAGGTGGCGAAGCATGAATTGTGAACTTTGCTGTTTGAATGAGAGCATTGGCAGAATTAAGGTGCCTTTTGTCGATGAAACTTCTAGATTGTAATTTTTGTATTTGTATTTGTCAAAGAAATTGTCCAACTTGGACAAGCTGCTTATGGAGGACTTTGGATGGGACAAGAGAGATAAATGAAAGACCCACGCTGAACAGAGAGTGATGAGGGAACAAGTGTATATAGGTTACAGAGTGTAAAGTGATGAGCATTATTGTGGAGAAGGATTGAGTAGATTTGGGGAGAAATTTATTTTCGGAATTTATTAAATTTTTACTTAATTTTATCCACCAAAAGAACACAAAAACTTGAAATTTGATATTTTCTCTGCGATTACTCTGGGTTTTATCTTGCTGCCGACTCTCCAGATCCCCCGCCTCATACGCCTATATTCTTTAGGGCGTGCCATAGGTGCCAGCGTCTTAATTTGCTAACTTTATTAATTTAGAAGCTATAGACCTAACCCCTAACTGACATAATAATTAGACAACTTAAACTCCTTTCTCTTAGCCACTTTAGAAACATCACCAAATTAAACTTAGAATCAACAGTTACTGCAGATACAAAAACACATGCTGTTTCGGGCAGCTAAAAAACCAAATAGGCCGCTTCCCGCTGTTTATCGTTTTGTGTTCAGCTTTTAGTGACGTTTAGGTTAATATATATATATCCCAGTCCTGCCATTTATCCTCTAAACTATGGACTTCTTGGTACGAAAACGTCTGTCTGTAGCTCCACTTAACTTCGACATTACAGTATTATTTCTAATCAATTGTATATATTTCTATCCTTAGTATATGAACTGTCATTGTATTAATAATATTTGTCATATAAACCTTTTTATTTTATTTTCATATCAGGGCTGGCAGGTCGGACCCGGACCCAGACCCGGGTTTAACCCGAAAGTGAGATAAGACCCGGACCCGGACCCAATAATGAATTAGAAAAAAGACCCGGACCTGAAAGTGAGTTTTAAAATTGACCCAAACCCAGACCCGACCCGAAAGTGAAGGACCCGCACAGCCGGGTTTTTAGTTTACAAAATTTATGTGTGCGCCTTTAGATTTGGCAACAATGTATTGAATTATCACTCCACCCTCCAAATGACTCACTGGAAGTGGAGAGTTAACGGTGACAGAAGAATAGCCTAATCCTAATATATTTTAGTGTTTGTTTGTGTACTGTGTACATTGGTTGGTCTCCAGTGCTTCATTTGCTATTTATTTGAATTTGCGATGCCTTTACAAGGTCTTTTTTCGGTGGGGAGTGGTAGCAAAAAAACTAGCCTTACAAATGAGTATTTTAAATATAATAATATTGATAAAACATCTACATGCCAAATTGAAAAGTGTGGAACAATGTATAGTGGCAATCATGTGACAAACCTAAAGCGACACCTAAAATCGTGTCACCCAGACATATATCGTAAAGTTGAGGATCATGATAAAAGCCTACCTAGCACTAGCAGTACTTCGAAAACTCAAATACAAACTTTTTAAACAAATTAAAGTTGGGTGACAATAGACGGGCGGCCTTTTAGCATTATAGAAGATATTTGATTTAAAATTTTGGTTGAACCATTTCTATCTGCAATGAATATAAACATGAACAGAAAAAAATCTTGCTACTTTCTCTCTCGATAGAGCAATAGCTGAAAAAATAAGTTAAAAATACTTCTTAAAAAAAAAAATGTTTCATTTAAAAGTAGATTGTTGCAGCCGCTTTGACAGAGGATTTTTAGGTATTCAAGCCCAATATGACTGAAAACAAAATTGAAGTGAAAACATTGGCTGTCAAGGAACTTCACTGCTCGGATACAGGTAAAAATTATTTACATTTCACATAAAAAATTATTTTACATTTCACACACACATATATATATATATATATATATATATATATATATATATATATATCGTACAATATTACAGTACATGTAAAAGAATGTTACTTTAACCCTTTACTGCCTAAATGGACAAATTTGTAACATGTCAAATACATGCATTCATAACTTAACCCTACAAAAAATTCAGGCGGTAAAGGGTTAAATCTAAATCAGTAATAAATAATTAATTTCATAGATGTTTTGAAACAAACCATTCAGTCTGTGTTAACCGAGTTCGACTTGGGATCTGCACAAGTTGTATCCATTGCAACAGACAACGGGTCCGATATGATCAAGTGTTGTCGCATTTCCATTTGAGTTCACTCAAAAAAATATAGAATTTGTTTTCACAAAATTAATTAAAATTTAGAATAAGGGGGCTGAAGAGAGCAATCATATATCGTACTGTGCCCTTTAGCAATGCATGTATAACTATACCTAGTTACTATTAAATATTAATACAATTAATATACCTGCTTTCAAACATTTCCAAAATCGGATTAATTAATATATATAGTTAGGCTACTACCGTATAGCCATATAATGTTTTACTATGTTTCAGAAAACATGTTAATGTAGCTACGGTAGCAGTCTTATTACATTTTTAATAATGGACTTGACCCAGACCCGGGTCATATATAGTAATTATTTTAATTTTAATTTTTATTATTTCAAAGGACAGTTCTTTATTTCAGCTCATGTGTCCTTGTCCTTTGGTAAACTCGGAAAGGACGCCATATGTCCTTTAATTCAGTAATTGACTCTCAAAATTTTATTCATCACTAAAAATTTGAGACGGAGATGTTTTCAAACTTATTTAATTCGTTAATCCGGAGAAGTGAGATTCAACATTCAGATGTGATTTCTAGTAAATCAGAGTTGGTAATCCTTCCCCCATTGCCCGTTGCCATTGTCATCCTTGCTGGAGAGGAACGAGGAAGGCATCGCCCGCTAACATATTTTTTGTGCTTTGCCAAATTGCCATATTAAACCGGCTTCATGAGTTTTTTACATGATTCTATTTTTTATGAGTTGAAGAATATCTTCAGATGAATACTTAGGTAAGAATACTTAATTATATACTAGGTTTCCCTCTCTTAGAAAGTTAGAAAACATTATTTTACATGTCGCGCTACTGAAAGTTAAGGCTTGTTCGTGTCTAATTTTTTTTTCTAATAACCTTATGCATTAAAGCGTTCACTCATTATACATGTCTTAGCGCCTTTTTTAGAAAAATTCACGAAAGACTTTTTTTTAGTGATTTTTAGAAAAAAGACCAAAAAACAAAAATATTTCCAATTTCTTTACTAATATTATACAAATTATACAATGCAACAAAAATCTGACCGCAGAAATGGCAGGAATAAAATAAAATAGCTACCCATAATAAAACGTTTTCTCTCTAGAGTGCTATTCAAAGAAAACTGAGTTCTAATATGTCATAAAAGTTTTAGCCTAGTTTATTGAGAGAGATAATTTTGTAATACTTAGCACATAAAAAGAGCAGAAGTGGGACCTATCTTTCACTTGCAAGTATTCGTATGAGTTACAGTCCTAGAATAGTTATGTACAAATAGGCCATATATCTCTATGCATGTGCGCACATCTGTGCCTTGTGCGTGTGCATGCACTAAATAGAATTTCTTAGCAATGGAATATACGGTAGCGGGCAAGTGTCCTTTATTCAAGATCTGTTGACTTGGCAACCCGATATGATATACTGAAAGACCCGACAGGACCTGAAAGTGAAGTTTTGGGTCCGACCCGGACCCGGACCCGAAAGTAAATTAGAAAAATGACCCAGACCCGGACCCGACCCGAAAATGATAGACCCGCACAGCCCTGATATATATATATATATATATATATATATATATATACACGTCACCTCACTAATGGTGTCGCTGACCAGTTACAACTGCATAAGTTTCAGGGGCGTGTACAGAAATTAAGGAAAGGGGGGATCAACCCAATGGCGAAGCCGTCGAGTGGGGGAGGGTGGAGAAAATGTTGGGAATACAATAACTAGAAACGCGTTCTGGTAACATCTGAGCATATAACTAAGTACTGGAGCTGAAGGATGAGATTCCTCTTCATTTTCTGCCAAACTTTTTTTTTAAACATTTGAAGAACAATAAAAACTTACTTTAATAAGTACTGAATTTACAATTCATTTGTCGAATTATTTTTATGGAATTTATGGGGGCGCGCGCCCCTGGAGACGCCCCTGAGTTTGATGGAAATGAAGTTGCGGTGTTGGATAAAGGTCCATAGCTCCACCTCCACCATTCTTATAACCATAGTCTAATGTAGTTTATAAAGTTTCCTCGTCTCATTTATGAACTCATACTAAAATGAATATACGATATTCTAAGACTTACGTTTACTATTTACAATTATTATACACAACTTTTCATCTCTGAGAAAGTAATGGAAAGTTATATTGTTCTTTTTTACCAGCCATTCCAAACACGCGTCCATCTCCTCGGCCTCATAGTTAACACTGGTGAATGAATTTTGCAATTTGTATTGCACATATTTAATTTGCATCGTTCGCATGGGAAGGCGCTGCGAGTCAATTTTTGGATGGACGTTTATCAATGAAATGAAATTTCATGATACAATTAGGCAAAGCTGGGCACAAACCGTTAATCCGTTAATCGTTAATTAACGAAGTTAAGAGAATAAAAACCCACTCTAATAGACAGAGTTTATTTCCACGACAGTTTCGACGCCCACTGGCATCCTCCTCGGGTGGATACAGAAACACAAATGAAACAAAACAAGAGGGAAAAACAGTTCAGGGATCGACCGTTAAGAAATTCGCACCTAGGTTGGATTCCATTCTCTCGAGACAGGAGGGGCATTTTCATTAAGTACATTCGCAAAAATTTTAAAACTATCATCCTGTTCTAAACATACAGATTCTATTATTTTTACATAATTATTACATTTATAATTAAATTTATTACATTTAATATTGCATAATTATTAATTACAGAAATTATAAATTTATTATTACATTGGTTATTACATTGTTGTTTATTATACAGAAATTATAAACCGAAAAACGAATGAAAAAAGGCGATTAGGAAATAATCCAGAGACCATTGAGAAATTCGCACCTAGGTTAGATATCGTTCTCCCGAAACCAGAAGGGCATTTTATTACAGGGTCAGCTTATAACTACATTTCCACAAATTAAAAATATCTTCTTGTTCTATACATACAGATCCTAATGTTTTGACATAATTACTGCATATATTTATTTCCACATTAATTACTTCCATTATTACATTTACTAAAGCGAGTAAGGAAACATTCCAATCCAGAGACATTTAAGAAATTCACACAGGTTCGAAACACGTTCCCACGACTCCGTAAGGGATTTATTGACCAGAATCGCATTAAAGGGTCTAACTTATAAGTACCTTCGCACAAATTAAAATTATCTACTTTTTCTATACACACAGATTCTATTATTTTTCTTTTGACATAATTATTACATTAATAAAGTACCTTACTTGATTCCCAATCTATAGCATGATTATTTTGGCTAGCGTGATAAAAAATGGCATTATTAGTATTACAACTTCTGAAGGCATATTTGTGTTCTTTGATACGGGTTTCAATATTTCTTCCAGTTTCTCCCACGTATACTAAATCACAACTTTTACAGGGAATGCTGTAGACACAGGCTTGTTCCTCTTTTGCAACGTTATTCCTAACCAATTTACTTTTCACGGTAGACGAATATTTGAACGCCAAAGCAAACTTAAATTCTTTCGTCAACGGTTTTACTCTTTCTAAGCCGGCAATGTAAGGCAAACTCACATATTGTTTTTGGTTAACTGAAGGTTCCCGAGGGGCATAAAAAGATTTTCTGGCTTTAAAATACGCCTTTCTGATAAACCACTCAGGATATTTTAAATCCTTAAAAATGTTCCAAATCTTTGAATTTTCCGGATCCAGCAAATGTGGGCTACAAATCCTGAGTGCTCTTAGAAACATGGAAGAAATAATTGAGCTTTTAACCCCTTCATCATGATATGAAAAATAATGAATGTACGAATTACAATGAGTAGGTTTTCTATAGACCGTGAAATTGGGCTTTCCGCTTTCGTTAATGACCAAAACATCTAGAAAAGGTAATTGTTTGTCGTTCTCCCATTCATATTTAAATTTAATAGAGGGAACAAGATTATTTAATGACTGAAAGAAAGTGTCAAAGTTGTTCCAGTGGTCAGGCCAAAATGAGAAAATATCATCTACATAACGAAACCAAATTAGATTCCTGGGACATATTGTTTGCAACAATTCCGACTCATAATACTCCATATATAACCTTCAGTTAACCAAAAACAATATGTGAGTTTGCCTTACATTGCCGGCTTAGAAAGAGTAAAACCGTTGACGAAAGAATTTAAGTTTGCTTTGGCGTTCAAATATTCGTCTACCGTGAAAAGTAAATTGGTTAGGAATAACGTTGCAAAAGAGGAACAAGCCTGTGTCTACAGCATTCCCTGTAAAAGTTGTGATTTAGTATACGTGGGAGAAACTGGAAGAAATATTGAAACCCGTATCAAAGAACACAAATATGCCTTCAGAAGTTGTAATACTAATAATGCCATTTTTTATCACGCTAGCCAAAATAATCATGCTATAGATTGGGAATCAAGTAAGGTACTTTATAAATGTAATAATTATGTCAAAAGAAAAATAATAGAATCTGTGTGTATAGAAAAAGTAGATATTTTAATTTGTGCGAAGGTACTTATAAGTTAGACCCTTTAATGAGATTCTTGGTCAATAAATCCCTTACGGAGTCGTGGGAACGTGTTCGAACCTAAGTGTGAATTTCTTAAATGTCTCTGGATTGGAATGTTTCTGAGGTGACGTGTATGTATATATATGTATATAGTCTAAAAGTCACTAAAGAGTAAATATCACTAAATCTAAGCTGAATGGCTTCGTCTTGCCATTCAGCTTAGATTTAGTGATATTTACTCTTTAGTGACTTTTAGACTATATACATATATATACATACACGTCACCTCACTCCTCCCCTACAAGTTTAGTCTGTCAGGGGGATGAGGGACCCTAGACGACCTGCGGAGCGGGGGTGATGTAGTAGGATCAGGTGCAACCTGTATAGGCGGGCAAGTTGAACCATTTTCCGGAGGATCAGTTCTCTCTTCCGGAAGACTCTGGTCCTTCTGCACTTCCCGTTCCCATATCTGGTCCTGATGGCGTTTAATAGAACGACCATCTTCTAGTTGGCACTTGAAGGAAACAGGGCCCGTTCTCTCCTGCACAGTTGCAGGAACCCATTTTGGTCCAGCCCCATAGTTGCGAATCACAACTGGATCATTAGGTTTCGCTTCTAGAACTCTCCCTCTTTTAGTGTCGTGGTACAACTTCTGTTTTTCCTGATGGCGTAAAACTCGTTGTTGTAACATTTCGTTTGGACGTAACAAATCAAAAACTGAACGAATTCCCCGGCCAATCAGAAGTTTAGAGGGAGACACCCCTGTCGTGGTGTGTGGTGTTATTCGATATTTAAACAAAAATTTATCCAACACCACTTGCATTTCCTCCCCACGAGAATGACGCAAGGCCGACTTGAAAGTACGGACCATGTTTTCCGCGAGACCGTTAGTAGATGGGTGGAAAACACTAGACCGGACATGTCTAATGCCATTTAGGTGGACGAAGGAACGAAATTCCTCACTGGTAAAACAAGTACCATTGTCGGAAACCAGGACTACGGGTAAACCCCATCGAGCGAAAACTGAACGGAGTAAGCGAATCGTTACACCCGAAGTCGTGGAAGTGGTTGGAAAAATTTCCACCCACTTAGAGTAGGCGTCCACCATGACTAGGAAATAAATATTATTTATAGGACCTGCATAGTCAACATGGATCCTATGCCACGGTATAGTAGGCCATTCCCAAGGATGAAGTGGACTTTTCCTTGGGAGATCTCTGTTCTCTAGGCAGCTTTGACAAGAACGAACCAATGATTCGAGTTCTCCATCTAAACCAGGCCACCAGAAATAAGCTCTCGCCAGCTCTTTCATTTTTGCTGCGCCCATGTGTTCAGCGTGAAGTTCCTTCACTAAATTCGACCTGCCTTTATTTGGAATAATCACTCTGTGGCCCCATAAGAGACAGCCATTTTGAATAGAGAGGCCAGACTGACGCTGAATAAAAGGCTGTAATTCACTCTCAACCTTAGTAGGCCAACCAACTGAGCAGAAATGGATGACCCTAGACAGAATAGGGTCTGATTTTGTCCACTGCTCTATTTGTACTGCAGATACTGGAGTGGATTCCAAAAACTCCACCAAGTGAACCCATTCTGTAGGTATAGGTACACAATCATTTGGATTTTCTAAGGGCAACCTACTTAGCGCATCAGCCGTACCTAGAAGTTTACCTGACCGATGTACTAAGTCAAATTTATAGGCTTGTAGAATCAGTGCCCATCGTTGAATCCTACCTGAGGCCATAACTGGAATATTTTTATTAGGTGAAAATAAACCTAAAAGAGGCTTATGGTCAGTAATTAGTTTAAATTCATGACCCCATAGATAGAAATGAAATTTTTTTACTGCAAATACTAAGGCTAATGCTTCACGTTCCACTTGTGCATATCGTCTTTCCGTCTCAGTTAGTGTTCTAGAAGCAAAACAGATAGGCCTATCTACACCATCAATGTGGTGAGATAACACTGCCCCAATTCCATAAGAACTGCTGTCTGCTGAAACTACGAGAGGAAGTTTAGGATCATAATGCACTAGGAGAGTGGACTTTAGTAGTACGTCCTTGGAAGCCTCAAATGCTTCCTTTTGAGTTTTCTCCCATCTCCACTGTTCCCCAGATCGTAATAGCTTATTTAGGGGTTCAAGGAAAGTCGATGCATTAGGCAAAAATTTCCTATAAAAATTTAGGAGACCTAAATAAGCTTGTAACTGTGTGATGTTTTGTGGAGGTGGTGCCTTTTCTATTGCTTCTAGTTTATCCACCGTTGGATGAATGCCTGAGGCATCTATGCGGAACCCTAAATATGAAACCTCGTTAGTGACCCATGAACACTTTTCTCTCTTTAGCTTAAGTCCAGCATCCCGGAGTCTTTTTAGAACCGTGGTTAATCTAGTTAGGTGTTCTTTTTTAGTCGAACCTGAAATGAGGACATCATCTAGAAAGCAAAGTACCCCTGGAATGTGACCTAGAACTTGGTCCATTGTCCTCTGAAAAATACCTGGAGCCGATGCTATTCCATAGCATAGCCTATTGTACTTATATAGGCCTCGGTGCGTATTTATGATAGTTAATTCTTTAGAGTTTTCATCTAAACTTAGTTGAGCATAGGCTTGGGACATATCGAGTTTTGTGAAATATTTTCCCCCAGCAAGAGAGCTAAATAATTCATCAGGCTTGGGTATAGGATAGCAATCTAGAAGGACGGCTCTATTTGCTGTTAAACGGTAATCCCCGCATAACCGCACGGACTTGTCCGGTTTTAGTACAGGAACTACTGGGGCAGCCCACTTAGCGTGTGTGACTGGTTCAATAATTTTATCTTTTAGCAGCCTGTCAATTTCTAAATCTACCTTCTCCCGCAGTGCATGCGCAATTGAACGAGCCTTACAAAATTTCGGAGTTACATTAGGATCTACTTCTATGCAGACCTGATGGCCTTTTAGGTTGCCTACTTCAGGCCCAAAAATAGAAGAAAACTCCCTTAACAATGAGTCTATGTCAGATGGATATGAAAGTGTATGCACATCTGCCTGACCCCTTGGCAAGATTTTGTCAATTGGCATTTCCAAAGCATCAATCCAATCACGGCCTAGTAGAGTAGGCCCTTGCTCATCCACCACTAAAAGGGTTAAGGGATGAGACAAAGTTTTCTGGTTAAGTGTAACTGTGACGTATGCTTCTCCACAAATAGGTATTTGTGTGTCACCGTACTTCTTCAAAATTGTTTTAGATGCATGTAGTTTAGGTGTGTTTTTGAAAATCTTATCAAAAACTACCTTGGACATGACCGTCCGGGCAGCACCCGTATCCAATTCTAGAGGAACTGTAATTCCATCTAGGCCTACCTCTACAATATATGGGCCTGTATTTTCCCCACTTTGCTGCTCATAGAATAGGTACTCCACTCCAATGTTCGAAGTATTTCCCTTTTGAGGATTTATACTAGAAATGTTAAAATTAGAATTTTCACCCTTTGTTTTCTTTGAATAACACACTTTAGCTATGTGGCCTATTTTACTACAGTTTCGGCAAACTGCTTCTTTAAAAGGGCAATCTTTCTTCCAATGGTGTTTTCCACACCCTGTACATGGCTTGGAAGGCTTAGTAGAATTAGTAGGCTTAGTCATATTCGCCTCATACCTTTTATTTGCCTGTCTAGTAGGCTCGTTAGGTCTGCCAGGCCTAGAAGATTTAAAGCTATTTACGTGTTGGGCTTTACTACTATGATTTCCAAAAGCTCTAACATCTTTAGCAGCTGCTTCTCTAGCCGTAGCTATTTCTACAGCCTGACTAAAAGTTAGGTCCTGTATGGCTAATAGGGCTCTCTGGGTAGACTCCTCTTTGAGACCCATTACAAACCTATCTCTTAGCATTTCATCTAATTTGTCCCCAAATTTACACGTACGGCTATGGCTTTTTATTCCTGCAACAAACTCTGCAATGCTTTCATTTCCCATCTGATGCCTTGAATAAAATTTGAAACGTTCATAGATGAGAACTACTCGGGGTTTGTAGTGATCGGTTAGGGCCTGTACCAATTCATTATAGGTGCAAGTTTCCGGTGCTTTAGGAGAAACTAGGTCCATAACTAAACCAAACGTTTTAGGGCCTATTATAGTTAAAAAGGTAGGTACTTTCTTAGCATCCGGAATGGAATTTGCCTCGAAAAACAACCTCACCCTAGTGGCATAAGCTTCGAAGTCCTCCCCATTGTCTTCGTAGGGGCTTATATGGCCAATCACCGACATGCTAGAGCAAAACCGAATTAGACCAACTCACGTGAAGTAGGTTAGGTTAGGTTTAAATTTGGTCTAGTTACTGAATAGTGAATTTTATTAGAGTTAGGGCTGAATAGTGAATTGTATTAGAGTTAGGGCTGAGTAAGAATTGTATTAGAGTTAGGGCTGAGTAAGAATTAGTTTTAGAGTTAGGGCTGAGTAGGAATTAGTTTTAGAATTAGGGCGGCGGGACCTACGCTATAGTACGGTAGCTTCCCCACACAAACAAACCAAATAAAGTACCTTACTTGATTCCCAATCTATAGCATGATTATTTTGGCTAGCGTGATAAAAAATGGCATTATTAGTATTACAACTTCTGAAGGCATATTTGTGTTCTTTGATACGGGTTTCAATATTTCTTCCAGTTTCTCCCACGTATACTAAATCACAACTTTTACAGGGAATGCTGTAGACACAGGCTTGTTCCTCTTTTGCAACGTTATTCCTAACCAATTTACTTTTCACGGTAGACGAATATTTGAACGCCAAAGCAAACTTAAATTCTTTCGTCAACGGTTTTACTCTTTCTAAGCCGGCAATGTAAGGCAAACTCACATATTGTTTTTGGTTAACTGAAGGTTCCCGAGGGGCATAAAAAGATTTTCTGGCTTTAAAATACGCCTTTCTGATAAACCACTCAGGATATTTTAAATCCTTAAAAATGTTCCAAATCTTTGAATTTTCCGGATCCAGCAAATGTGGGCTACAAATCCTGAGTGCTCTTAGAAACATGGAAGAAATAATTGAGCTTTTAACCCCTTCATCATGATATGAAAAATAATGAATGTACGAATTACAATGAGTAGGTTTTCTATAGACCGTGAAATTGGGCTTTCCGCTTTCGTTAATGACCAAAACATCTAGAAAAGGTAATTGTTTGTCGTTCTCCCATTCATATTTAAATTTAATAGAGGGAACAAGATTATTTAATGACTGAAAGAAAGTGTCAAAGTTGTTCCAGTGGTCAGGCCAAAATGAGAAAATATCATCTACATAACGAAACCAAATTAGATTCCTGGGACATATTGTTTGCAACAATTCCGACTCATAATACTCCATATATAACCTTCAGTTAACCAAAAACAATATGTGAGTTTGCCTTACATTGCCGGCTTAGAAAGAGTAAAACCGTTGACGAAAGAATTTAAGTTTGCTTTGGCGTTCAAATATTCGTCTACCGTGAAAAGTAAATTGGTTAGGAATAACGTTGCAAAAGAGGAACAAGCCTGTGTCTACAGCATTCCCTGTAAAAGTTGTGATTTAGTATACGTGGGAGAAACTGGAAGAAATATTGAAACCCGTATCAAAGAACACAAATATGCCTTCAGAAGTTGTAATACTAATAATGCCATTTTTTATCACGCTAGCCAAAATAATCATGCTATAGATTGGGAATCAAGTAAGGTACTTTATAAATGTAATAATTATGTCAAAAGAAAAATAATAGAATCTGTGTGTATAGAAAAAGTAGATAATTTTAATTTGTGCGAAGGTACTTATAAGTTAGACCCTTTAATGAGATTCTTGGTCAATAAATCCCTTACGGAGTCGTGGGAACGTGTTCGAACCTAAGTGTGAATTTCTTAAATGTCTCTGGATTGGAATGTTTCCTTACTCGCTTTTAGTAAATGTAATAATGGAAGTAATTAATGTGGAAATAAATATATGCAGTAATTATGTCAAAACATTAGGATCTGTATGTATAGAACAAGAAGATATTTTTAATTTGTGGAAATGTAGTTATAAGCTGACCCTGTAATAAAATGCCCTTCTGGTTTCGGGAGAACGATATCTAACCTAGGTGCGAATTTCTCAATGGTCTCTGGATTATTTCCTAATCGCCTTTTTTCATTCGTTTTTCGGTTTATAATTTCTGTATAATAAACAACAATGTAATAACCAATGTAATAATAAATTTATAATTTCTGTAATTAATAATTATGCAATATTAAATGTAATAAATTTAATTATAAATGTAATAATTATGTAAAAATAATAGAATCTGTATGTTTAGAACAGGAAGATAGTTTTAAAATTTGTGCGAATGTACTTAATGAAAATGCCCCTCCTGTCTCGAGAGAATGGAATCCAACCTAGGTGCGAATTTCTTAACGGTCGATCCCTGAACTGTTTTTCCCTCTTGTTTTGTTTCATTTGTGTTTCTGTATCCACCCGAGGAGGATGCCAGTGGGCGTCGAAACTGTCGTGGAAATAAACTCTGTCTATTAGAGTGGGTTTTTATTCTCATATTTTGACCTTCACGTAAAAAAGTGAAGTTTTTTGCATTTATAACGAAGTTAACTTTTTCGTTAACGATTTAACTTTTAAGTTAACTTTGAAAATCATTATCGGACTAATTAACTTCCGTTACATTTAACATCCCTTAGCACAAGTCCGTTAACCCAAAAAATTCATAAATAAACGTTTAAATGTTTCTATTATTTTCAGTGCTGAGCAGGTGCGCAATTAATCCGCCACTGTTAATAGTGATGAACGAATTTCCATTTCCGCAGTGCAAAATCAGGCGATATATTTGTTTCCGTCGCCACAATTTGTGTCTTACCAAATATGGTAGTTATTTATGGCATTGGTTTGAGCAAAACATGGTCGACTGTAAAATCAGGCGGAAAGATTTGCCATTTGAGTTGAATGTTTCAACTTCTTTCAAGAAATATCACGAGCATTTCCAGATCATGTCACCTGTGGCCAAAGCACTCGACAAGATCCAGGGGGAGGAACAAGCCTACCTTGGGACTCTGCTGCCAACAGTTGCTGCGACAATCTTCAGGCTTAAGGACTTGAAGTCCAAGGGCCTCGTCTACTGCAGCGCCTTGGTCGACGCACTTTTGGCAGGCATCGACAAAAGGTTTGGGCCCCTCCTGGAGGATGACGAATGCCAGCTGGCTGCTGCCTTCCATCCCAGGTTTCGCCTCATCTGGTTGGACAAGTATGACAACACCAAGGTCGCCAGGGTGAGGAAAAGCATGGAGGGTACAGTCGAGGAGGCCATGAAGCAGCAACAACGAGGAGGAGGATGACTTCTTCAGTGCTGTCATCCAGACAAAAGAGAGCAGCAGAAGCCACAGGTCACTCAAGGGCAAGGCCCAGAACTTGGTCAAGATCTGGCTGGAGACCAACTCCAAGGACTTGCTGACAGATGCTGCCTTCTTGGGTGAGCAAGTGTTGGTGGACTTGTTCATCAAGTTCAACACAGCCATCCCCTCCAGTGCTGCAGTGGAGCGTTTGTTCTCTATGGGCAAGGACATCCTGAGGGCCAAGAGATCATCCCTGTCTGATGAAAACTTTGATATGCTAATTTTCATGAAGGGCAACATGCATCTCATGGACAAAATGGAGAACGAGAAGAGGGAAAATTAAATTATATATATATTGTGTTTTTCATTTTTTTTATAATAAAAGTTAACGTTAACGGTTTATCGGTAACTTCCGTAACATGTTTAACGGATTAACGGTTAACGAAGTTAACTTTTTGGTTAACGGATTAGCGGTTAACGAAGTTAACTTTTTGGTTAACGGTGACCACCACTGCAATTAGGTAAATTATATTGGAGAATAATATGACTCGATTGCTATAAAAAAAAAAAAAAAAAAAAAGAAGTCTTTCGGTAGGTTTCATAGTCATTTCTTGCTGAAATTTGAAAAACAAAAATAAGCAAAGCTGATTTTGCCGCTTGCCGAATTTACTTTTGACAGGTTGGGATACGTTACCCTGAACTTTTGTCTGACGGGAGAAAACAGAAGTCAGGTGTACTTCTAGTTAAATTATGCTTATTCTTCACGAAAATTTCATGTTTGTGATTTTCATATCTAACCTAGTAGCTGAGGACTAGGTCTGTGACAAAGATCGTTACCTGTTATGTTGGTCGTGGGTAACGTAAGTTAGACCTTACTTAATAAGATCTACTTTACTAAAACTCTTCTGTCACACTTCATTTTTTTTAAACCTGAATGGGTAGCTAGGTATTACAAATCGTTACTGGTAGTCGTTTTACATTTTGGGGGTTAGGCTAGGGGTAAAACAACTAAGACAGTCCATGGGACTCTAATTACTAACCTAGCTAAATCGCCTTATTCTGTTATTAGCTCATGACTGATAATTTCGATAGGTCTCATTGGCTTTGTGTGGCTGTCTGGATACTGTCTGGGTAGTGAAATTTTGCCAGGCTAGGTCTAATCATCTCAGGCTGATTGTACACCAAAGTCATTGACATTTTATTGACCACATTCTTTCAGCATATGTACTGTAGCTTGGCACTTTATACTGATTCTATCCAAATTGTTTATTCTGACAAAGGTTAAGCTTGTTGCCCCACCTTAGACCTATAGTTTTGTTGATGTGGTCATTTTGTGGAGATGACAAATATGAGCATTGTGGGGAAAATAAAACACTGAATACACAATTTATGCAAGTGTACTTTGGAACAGCTGAGACAGACGAATGAGCGAAACGCAAAACAAAACAAAAGAAGAACATAAAATAGAAAATGACAAAATAATAATGGTATACTAAAATATACATACAGTAAATGGGCATAATTACCAGTAAATATTTATCAATCAAACTTATGTTTATATTCAACACCCCCTCTTAAACTTAAGTTTCCTTTTCTTGAAGATACAAAATTAAACCCTCCAAAATAAAATATTGTTATACTTTAGTCATAGGTATGACAAACCAAAAAAAAAAATATACATACATATAATATACATTATATCCAGTATACATACCAATACATATATAACAGAATATATATTATACTACCTGATATAAATCATACATATATAACAGAATATATATTATACTACCTGATATAAATCATACATATATATATATATCAATAATACAATACCATACCATAATCAAATTGAATCAATATATATCAATATATCACAAATAATATATATACACCATATATATAAATCATAGTTACCATTCAAATCTTGTAACCTCTAATAATTTTGAATCTATTTAACTTTTCTTTATTGACAGGTTTAGTAAATATATCAGCAACATTATCATTTGTAGGCACATAATGTAAAATAACACTATTATTTTGAATTTGAGACCTTATGTAATGATATTTAATATCAATATACTTTGTTCTTTGGTGGTGCACTGGATTTTTAGCCAACTCAAGTGCTCCTTGATTATCAACATATAAGGTCACTGATAATTCACTATAACCTTGCATATCTATCAGTAATTATTGCAAAAATTTTGCTTCCTTAATGGCAAATGTTAACCCTATATATTCTGCCTCACATGAGGACAAGGCAACACAATTTTGCTTCTTAGATTTCCAAGAAATTAATGGACCATTATCATTCAACTGGAAACAATAACCTGAGATACTCTTTCTGTCATTAGAGCCTCCCCAGTCTGAATCATAAAATCCAACAAAATTCAAATCATTACAAGACTTTTGAAATGTTAAACCATAATCTAGTGTGCCTTTAATATATTTTAAAGCAAACTTACTTAAGTTCAAATGGACATTGGTAGGCTTAGACATATACTGAGACAGTTTAGAAACCACGTAACATAAATCTGGCCTAGTACAAGTCATGACATATATTAAGCTACCAACAATTTCTCTATATAATTTTGGATCAATCAATTCCTTGGAATCAGAAACTATATCTTTGTTCACACACATATTGCATGGAATCAATTTAGGATTACAATTGGTCATATCAAATCTACGCAATATTCTTTCCAAATATTTTGTCTGGTTCATTTTGATACTATCACCTTCAAACTGAAATTCAATACCAAAGGACCAATTTAATTGACCTAAATCTTTCATTTTAAATCTTTGAGACAAAGAAAATTTGACATCATTAACAGTATTTAAATCACTAGCAGATATAACTAAATCATCTACCCAAACAATTATTATTATGCATAAATCATCTTTATATTTAGTATAAACACAATGATCACAAAATGACTGCTTGAAATTTTGACTAATAAAAAAATCATGAAGTATATTATTCCAATTTCTACCACTTTGTTTAAGTCTATACAAAGATTTATTTAGTTTACATACAAGTCGTTCATCATTTTTCATTGTTTTTACAAAACCTTCAGGCTGCTCAACAAATAACTCGCAGTCTATGTCAGTGTTAAGGTAAGCTGTCTTTACGTCCATTTGGTGGACAACAAAACCATTCTGGACAGCTAACTGCATGAGTAAATGGACTGACGTAATACGGGCAGTTGGAGAAAATGTTTCTACATAGTCAATGTTTTCAATTTGGGAATAACCTTTCGCCACATAACAGCCTTGAATTTTTCTTCATTGTTTGGTCCTAGCTTCACGGTGTAAACCCACCTTCCACCTACTACGGATCGATCCTTAGGTGCTGGTACAAGTTCATATGTATCATTTTCTTCTAGGGATCTTATTTCATCATTCATTGCATTTTTCCACTTAAATGCTTCGGGAGATGCAATGGCTTCATTGTAAGTCCTCGGAATATTACTGACTCTATAACAGTAATCAATAGTGCAGCTTGCAGCGTCTAAGCTATCTGGGTCCACATAATCTTCCAGATATTTGGGTGCATTCTGTCTTCTCTGTGGGCGCTTTTGGTTTTCCTTTTCTGTCTTTGGCTCAACTTCACCTTCTAAATTTCTTATAGGGGTTTCAACTTTTTCATTTTCTTCTGGGGTTCTACGTTGTATAGATCTGCCAAAGCTTTGGATGCCTTCAAAGTAACTTCTTTGCAAATCCTGTATGTTCATCCATTAGTAGTAGATGCCTCAACTTGTGTTAGAATATCTGAATATGGTAAGATTAATTCATCTGGTCGACCAGGATACACAAATGATGGGTTTGGGCCATGAGGATGAAGGAATGTGACTTTTACTTCTCTATTCTCTGGTATCTTTTCCAGCACATATGCCACCCACCAATGGCCATCATATGCAGCAGTAACAAAACCATGTATTTTCTCCTCAGTCACAACTTCTTCCTTTTCAGTAACTTTCTCAATATTTGAATAATCTGATAATGAATAATGTTTAACCTTAAGAGAAGTCAATGAAACTGGCTGTAAATGGTGTAATTTCTGTGTACCAGCAATAGTCCTTGCAGTTGAGTGTCTTTCTTGGAGAAGTTGGCTTTCCTCTTCATGCTCTTTATTGGTTGAAAAATGACATTTTATATTTACAATATTTTCACTTGCAAATGTATATAACTGTTCTGCAGTAAGGATCTGTTCATCATAAGGTCGTTGTAGACTAGCTTTTGCAGCTAATCTCTTAACTGTGCCTCCAACACCATCACAGGGTCCCTTTCCATGACTTGTTGCAAAAAAATTCCATTCTGCCTCAATTCCAAAATCATCTCTGTGATGGCAAAGATTCAAAAAGTTTTTGCAGTTCTTATACTGTCCTGCACACCCATCTGAAAAGTAAATTATTTTGTGGATGGAACCGATGGATGAGATATTATCTTTTAGGAATTTTATCAGATGCTTTTGAAACAAATGTACAGCAACTGTGTTATGGATGTTACACTCTGAAATAATAACAAAGCTAAGGTGAGCAATCTCATCTTCCTTTTTATAGTAAATAACAAATGGATGTAGAGTAGCCATCTCATTGTTCCAGTGAAAGCTCTGAACCTCATCTTGAAGAATAAAGGAATAATTTTCAGCAAAATCACACACAGCAAGGACCTCACCATCTTTCAAAGACATTTTTGTTTCACGGTAATAAGTTGCTTGCATCTTTGTCTTGAAGTCATGTATCTGGTATTCTTTCAGTTGGTTACAGAATTGGTCAATATATTCATCTGTATTCAGTTCTACTGATTCAAGATTTGACCGATCTGTATTGGTCCACTTTTTAAAATTTATGATATCAATGAAGTTTGTAAATATGTCCAGTAGTCTGTTTTTTAAATCTGATGGATCTCCACATTGTTCACATTGTCTGAGGCAGGATTGCATTCCATAAAGGCAACACAATGACGTACATTCTTAATAGGTGTGTCATCATTTGCAGTTAGTTTTTCTAATTCAGCTCCTACAAACATAAGTTTGGCATTCTGATGAATTGTACAGACACATACTGAGTGAGTTCCTGTTGCTCCAGCAATAACACACTGCTTTGGACGCAATTCTGCAAATTTACTGAATCCCACCTTAACCAAAGGATTTCTTTCTTTGAAAATATGATAGGCTTCTTTTAAATTGCAAAGTAAAAGATGCTTTTGCAAATGTATCCTTCCTCTTTCATTGTCAATGATACTACAATAGTCTTTCTTTCCTGGCATTGTTCTACTGATGTCTTCTGAAAGATAAAAGCTTTAATAGCGTCAACAGTATCCTGTTTAATTCTTTTCCCACCCTTTGGATTTGGGTCTGAAAGGATACCTTTTTCTTCAACTATTTTTTTAGCAATAGATGCTGTATGCCTTGTTGTGTTAAATTCTGAAGCAATTTTCCTAATGCTCCAACTTTTGGGCAATACAGTGAGGATTTTTATTTTATCACTTCTTTTAGTATTTTCATTTTTGAATTTTTCCTTGTTGATTTATTATTTCTAAACAGTCTACATCTCCAGATGGCTCCTTAAATTGTGAGTCAGAAATCTCTTTTCCTGCAACTGTTTCCATTCTCTTCTTAACTGTCTCTGTCACCTTGCTTAGTTTTTTAGCTCCATATGACTTTTGCTCTACAAGCTTTCTCTTTTTTATGGGTGATTCACCAATTGAAACAAAAGAAGCATTCAAAGTACACATCTCATGGTTTTGCTCTGAAGTTGATGCATCACTATTGTCAACATTTTCAATTTTCTCAAGATCTTCAGGTGGTTAACTACTACAAGAAGAATCATCATTTATGTCTGAATTCAAAGTGCCTATTCCTTTCTCATGCAAGGACTCAAGATGTTCTCTACACTGCTTACGAAGTCTGTGATGTAGTGTTAAGTGCAGATCGGGAAACTTATTTACAAGTTCCTGTGGTACAATTCTCAAACTCCTCTTTCGACACTGACCTTTGTGACGCAGCAAAGGATCAGCACACTTCTGTTTCAGTTTTAAATGTTCCATGTTTGTACTCTGAAATCACAAAAGCACAAAGAAAATCCTGAAAAGAAAATGATGAACAATTAATGAATTATTAAATAAATTTTTATACATGTATTTAGTAAAAATAAATTAATTTGAAGTCAGGAGTCAACTCTGTAAAGTTGATAGTACTTATATACTAGTTGGGCCTTTGGATCAGCGCTACTCCAGTAGATTTGGGGCTGTCGAGGGGTTTAACCCTGGTTGTCTTTTAAAAGACTTCTTTTGGCACAGGTCACAAAAAGGTTGTTGAACTAAGTGTTCACTGACACTATATCAGAACAGAACTTTTAAATAAATGAACTGACAAAAAAAATCTAAAATTGAAGAATGATGCCAACTTCATTTATTTTTTATACATTAAACTAGTTATCAGCCACTTACAGCTTCTTGGGATTTTGTTGTACATGACTCAAGGTATTAATGTAAAAAAATTGAATTTTTTAGGAGAAGGTATTTTTTTTTTATTCAAGGTCAAAGGTCAACTTTTGAAGGGATTTTTTTATTTTTCATAGTAGATCTATTTAACAAGAGACAATAAACAAGGGGCTACTAAAGAGCTTTAAAATGAGACCAAAATCAATGCTCTAGCTTTAATAGTTTTTTAGTTACACCGTTTTGAAAATAGTCATTTAACGCAAAAAAGGTCAAAATGTCACAACTTTGTGACCTTGTATCTCAGTAACCAAAGGTCAGTCAGCTCTAATAATTTGGGAATTTAAGTTTGGCATGTATATCTGCTATTGTGCCAAGTATGAGCAAAATTGAAAGGGGTGAGTGCAAAAAGTGCCATTTTGTGGCTGAGTTGACATGGAATGACCCATGAGTAACACCTTAATTTTGAATTACTATTGACATTAGATTTGACTTTCATGACATTATCATCACTAGTACTATAGGTTAACCTACACTTTTCTGACTCTTCATAACTTCTCAATGCAGACTTAAAGTCCACAAAATTCATGGTATCACCCCTCTGAGTGACCACTGTAGAAAAGGCCTTAAAGTCATCAGGTAATCCTTTTAAAATCATTGCTATCAATAAGCTATCAGAAATTGTCTCGCCAGCAATCTTCAATGATGCGGCAGCTGTCTCCGCTCTAATCATATATGCTGTCACACTCTCCTGTCTGCTCATTTTTAGTGATGTGAGCTCAGTGTAGAGGGAGATTACCCTAGGTTTGGAACTACCTAGATAATACTCACAGAGAATTTTTAATGCCTCTCGTCCATTGTCTTTTGCATCTCTAATGATTAAAGACAAACTTTTGTCATCGAGCACTTGCACAAGCTCGGCAAAAACTTCAGCATTTTTCTCAGGATCAACATCGCCATCTTGTGCTCCTTCTACGACCGAAAGCAACTTTTGAAGTCAGAGATGCCCTCTAAATTTAACTTCCCACAATTCGTATTTTCCCTGATCTCCATCAAAATAAAGACGTGACCTGGGCCCATAACCTGTTGATGTGGTCATTTTGTGGAGATGACAAATACGAGCATTGTGGGGAAAATAAAACACTGAATACACAATTTATGCAAGTGTACTTTGGAACAGCTGAGACAGATGAATGAGCGAAACTCAAAACAAAACAAAAGAAGAACACAAAATAGAAAACGACAAAATAATAATGGTATACTAAAATATACATACAGTAAATGGGCATAATTACCAGTAAATATTTATCAATCAAACTTATGTTTATATTCAACAAGTTTAATGTGAAATCTGGGGTATACATATATTTTAGCATCAAAATTATTTAGACATTTAATATAAAAAAAAAAGGTAAATATGGATATTATGGCCTCCACCCAATTTTGATGCCAAAATACATTTTCCTAGTAGTGTATGATGTGCTTTGTTCAAATCTGGCCTTCATTTTATGTGGAAATGAACCAATCAAAAGTTATGAGACTTCAAAGTTTTAACATTTTGGTTCATTTCCCCATAAAATGAAGGCCAGATTTTAATATTGCACATCAAATACTACTAGAAAAATGCATTCCAGTGTCCAAATTGCTAGAGAACCTACCTAACCTACCTAACCTAACCTACGCAAGTTAAGAGATGGAGATATCCGAGCCTCACCTAACCATGTATCTCTAAATTGAGATATCGAAAATGCACATCATCGCCTGCGTTTATTTTTCTTATCAGTTACTCGTTTCTGGCATCGAAATCTCCACCTTGATTCATCGTAGGAACACTTAGATCCACACTCTCTGCATTTAAAATACGACTGTAACACACCATGTTTAACAAAAAATTTTTAGCAGAATTATCACTATTGTTAATTTCCATAATAACATCTTCTAAATACATTTCACATCCTTCACACGCCATATTGGAAAATCAACTAATGAAGAAAATGGAAAACGTTATACCTCATTTTTTGTTTTTTCCACCCAAGTAGATATACTTATGATGATGTCATTCAAAAAATGGAGTTACGAAAATAATTTCTTTAAAAGCCTATAACATTATAAATACGCAATTGCACAAATAATAACAACATACCATTAGACTCCTAAAATTATGCTAAAACGTTTGATAATAGCCAGTATTGTTAACTTGGTGGTGGCTGTAATATCTATATTTACCAAAAAAAATATGTAAGCCTGAATATAACTATTAAAAGTATTAAAATATTAGGTAATTATTCGTTTTAGTGCTCCCTCTCCTTTCTGAACCAAAACACATTTTTCTGGTGTTTTTTGGTATGATTTGTTTAAATCTGAACTTCGTTTCTTTGGGAAATGAGCCATTTTTGAGAAATTTTCAATTTTAAAATTTCTCAAAAATGGCTCATTTGGTAATTATTCGTTTTTTGACCCTCTCTCTTTTTAATGAGAGCAAACTTTTCTGGTCAATTTTGAGGTGCTCTGCACAAATCTACATCCGTTTCCTGTGCAAATGCGTAGTTTTTGAGATATCGTCATCTTGAAAACTACGCATTTGCACAGGAAATGGATGGCAATTTCATACAAAACACCTCAAAATTAACCAGAAAAGTTTGCACTCGTCATTTTCGTTTAAACCAACGAATTTAAACGAAAATATCATGACTTAACCTAACCAATCATGTAGGGGGTACAGTTGACCTAACTGGTGTCATGTACTGAACTGTCCGCAAAACATTAGGACTGATCAATTTGTGATGTGTGATCTTTATGGGGGCTCCACCCCTGTACCCCTGAGACCTAAATTATACAAATGATAATGTAATAACATGTGCCAACCTTGCATGGGTAGTCTGCTAAATTTCGCCTGCCATTAAACTGAAATGACACGTTTATTTTTAGGATTTTTTTACGGCACCTAAAGACCTTCTGGTCTTTTCTTAAAATACAAGCACTATTGTATTTAGGGCAGGTCACGGATGTCTTAATTAGTCCGTGATTGAAAAAAAGGTCTAAACTCTTGTCTTCATCGAGGGCAATATGGCGGATCACGTCTTCAAAATCAAATATGCATAACTGACACATCCAGGGCCGTAACTAGGGTTTAGAAATTAGTGAGGTCCAGATTTTTTTCAAGCGCGGCGGGACGAGCAAAATTCAGACCAAAATGACATCTACAAACACAACCCAAGCTATACACTAAACACAAAACCCTTGTCTATAATTAAATACTGTACAAAGGGACCTGTTAGCAAAAATACTTTTATTAAAGCTGCAGCAATATTTCACGGTTCAGTCTCTCTTTTTTTTTTTTTAGGAAATAATTACTGAGGTCCGGACCTCGGTGACCTCATAGGTAGTTACGGCCATGGACACGTCATACTTCATCACAAAAAAAACCGAACTGAACAGATGAAAAATCACTAAAAATGATTTATTTGTAAAACAGGAGAAATTGAATTACGCAGAAGTAGCTAGAATCACCAAAAATAAGAAATATTCACCAAATAGTTGATATATATATATTAGGGTGACACTTATTTTCGAAAGTTTGAATTTTTATCGGGACGGGCGCGTTTCTGGTTCCATTTTGTCAAAAAATATCGTGTGTAAAGTATTTTTGAAATAAAACAATATTTAGAACTGCCTCAATACGGTCAAAGTTTGTATATTTTCTCGAAAAGTAGAAATTTTAGATCATGATGTTCTATGCCTCTAGCAAATAAAATATCACTTCTAGTTTGTTCAAGCTACTAATCTTGACCTAAAACATATAACTGGACTTCATACTTTCAACTCTAGGTCCCCCTCAACTCGAGTATTAGCCCCTCAAGGGGGGGGGGTATCATGGGCGCCCATCTCCCTCTCATTGTTGCCTACTTTGCAGAGGTCACGGTGGACTTGCGGGTGGTTGGGAAGTCACAGCGGTGCTTCTCGACCACTTGTAAGAGGAACTGCCTTTGGTCTTCACTCTTGGTAAGGGCCAGGTTGAAAGACTGCATCAACGCCACCCCGCGCTCCGCGAAGTCATTGACAACTTGAAGGGCCTGGACTCGGCGGGATGCGGCGATGAAGGCTGGGTCCGTCCGCCACTCCTCCGGATCCTTGAGCAGGAAGGCGGTGCTGATGTCCAGAACCTTGAAGAACTCCTTTGATGTAGTCGTTGTGAACTTGGCCAATGTATTGTTGGCGATTGAGGCGGTGGACAGGTCCACATTGATACGCCGCGGGGGATCCTCCGATCCTTCCTCTTCTTCCATCGCTTTAATCATCTCCCGCTTTGTCGCCAAGTCGATACCCTCGTTGAAGATGGCCAGGGTGACGAGGCGCTCGCTCAAGTACCATAGGTGCCTGGCGAAGACTGTCGCCGTCGCCTTGGCCACCGCTGAGTCCGGATAATAGACGAGGGCCTTGAGCAGTGCGAGGTCCGCGGCTGGGGCCGTTGCCGGGAGCGGCGCTTTGTACCAGGCCATCACGTAGATGGACACGGCGAAGATGGTGAATCGCCAGATTCCAGCCGCTTCGCCTGACGACATCTGAAACTGTTCCCGGAACAGGAACAGTTTGATGGCATAGATGACTTTTGCCATCCAGCGCGCGCGATGGAAGGCGCCGGGACGAGCGAACCGGGCACCCCGCTTGTTCGGACCGCCCAGCACAATTACAGAGAGCTCCAGAAGTTCCCTGTAGTCATCACGTGGATGTTGACCGTCGAGGAGGCGGCTGAATTCGATCAGCAGGTCGTCGCGGCGTCCTTCAGGTGCTGCGGCATGGTTCCATCCTCGAAGGGCTTCGCTTTGGTTTGATCGATGAAGTCCCACTGGGCGGCGAATCGTTTGAACAGGAGGATGTCAGGACCAGTAGAGGGACCGAGGCACGCCGTGAATGCCTTCTCGCACACCAGTTCGTGGATGTGGTGGCGGCAAGCCAAATGAAGCACTGTCTTCTCGAGTTTCTGCTCAATGATATAGCAAGCTCCTCCTGAGAGTCCTGTGTTTGAGGCGGTGGTGTCAAAAGAGAGGGCACAGATCCGTCCCTTGATGTCCCAATCCTCGAGGGCAGAGAGGACGGCTTCCGCCATGGCGCGGCCAGTGCCGTCGGGGAGGCTGGGCACAGCCAGAAGCTTGTCGACGTTCTCCCAAGACACCAGAACTGGAAGGCGATCCTCAGCAGGGCCTCCGTCAGCCGCTAGTACGATTTTCCCGTCCCAGTGAATGGTCAGTGGCACAGTAGGATGGAAGGCTGCCTTCATTTCCGCTGCTGCCATAGCACGGAACTTTGCTCGGTCGCGGCGGGAGGATTCGCGGTTCAAGACCAGCTCCTCAGGGTCGTGGCCCAAGCTCCTCGCAGCCGCCGATAGCAAAAAAACACCTTCTCAGTCGGTAAGTTTCGTCCGATCCATCGCTGCGGAGAGATCAGGGGTGATCATCTTTTTCGACGCGCGGAATCGCTTGGGTGGTAAAGGGGTCGTAGATGCTTCTGTATTCGACGTGGACGGGCCCGGGAGAGAGAGCTCTTCCTCTTCTTCTCGGCGACGACGCCGTGTCGGTGACCGAGTCGGGCTGCTTGCACCTGAGCTGGAGCTCGATGCCAGTTCGACGAGTTCTTCTCGGCTCTCTCTGTTCGCCCTTTCATCATCTTGCCGGCGGCTCCTTTCCGCTTCCTGTCTCCTCGCACGCTCCTCCTCAGTGTGCAGCGTCATGTCACGTGTGGAGGAGATGCGGCCGCGCCGCACCTCGGCCCTTTGTCCCATCAGGAACTCCCTGTCCTCTTCGATTGTGATCATCGACATCGCCTGTTCGTGTGCGATGTCGAAGAGCCGGTCAAGGGATGAGAGGAACTCGGCCTCGTTCCTGATTTGGGTCACAGTGCGCCGTTTCGAGTTCTTGTTCAGAGCCCGCCACTTCTCGTACATTCGGAGAATCTTGTCCCTTGCGCGTTGGTCTTTCTGCGTAGGAATACGGGACTGCTCCCAGAATTCCTTGACTGCGGTCACTGTCTCAGCGGCTGCTTCCTTGATCGGCTTCTTGACGTCAAGGTGAAGGTGGAAAAAGTACTGAAGCGCCTGCTTTCCCGTAGGCAGCATGCTTCCTGTGATGCTGTGGTCCACGGTCCCCAGGAGATAGACTGCTGTTTTAGATCTTGTTGCCGAAGCCATCACGTCGTTTCAGAACTCACTGAAAAAGAGAATGAAACACTGTTAGTGTTGGCAAAACTCGTCCCAACCCATTTTCTACTTAGAATAACATGTTCTTTCGCCTGTATCAATATTTGGATAAACTCGTGTTACACCCTGTATAATACCTCATTTTAGTCTTCTGTACACCAGTGCGGAAGACTAAACCAACGACTCTGACCGTCCATCTGTCTGTCTGTCTGTTATCATTTTTCAACTCAGAAACTACAGCAGCTATCGAAACGAAAACTGACATGATAACAGAATGCCATGAGTACTTTTCGACAAAAAGTATAAACTTTAACCTCGTTGAGGCAGTTCTAATTATTATTTTATTTCAAAAATATTTTACACACAATGTTTTTAGACGGAATGACACCAGAAATGCGCCCGTCCTGATAGAAATTCCCAAAAAATGAAAAACACCCCAAATAGGAAATATATTTTAATAAAAAAACACATTTTATACAAATTTGCACAAGATAATATATATATTTTCTTATTCAGTTTTGATTGGTTATTCAATATTGCTGTTATAGCTGGGTGTAACTGGGTCAAAAAACGAATAATAACCGCTCATTTCCCAAAGAAACGAAGTTTGGATTTGACCAAAAAACACCAGAAAAATGTGTTTTACCTAACCTAACTCTTTTGCAATAATATTGGTCAGCAACTTGTCTATAATTACACTCATGACCACACTGCGGACAAATAACATGAGTAGGTAAAACATCGTGACTGGGAAAGAAAACTTCAGCACCGTCGTCTTTTTTATAAATATCTTGTAGTAATTGATAGTAATCCACATCACAACCTCCATAAACCACAGCAAAAAGCATTTTGGAATGAGTATGCATTATGGGGGATTCAAAATGCACGTCTCTGATTGGTTGGATAAGGTCACATGAAACAAAACCCAGATTTAATTGGCTGATTTGACCTATATTTCCTAATTTTGCCACGAGGTGTCTCCCCATAAAACTGGAAAGGATGGAGAGTGGCAAAATTTTAACTGAGCAAAGCTAAACACTGGGTCAATGGCATGTAATTGCTACTTATTGACGTCTAATTTTTTTTTTTTTCCATAAAAAATAATAATTATATTTCCTTGATTTTTATAAGTTTCCCTGAGGTTTCAAGGTGTCTTGAATACAAATTTATATGTTAAATTGTCATAGAATGTCTCCTATCAAAAACGAAGGGAGCATTAAAATGAATATTAACCAAATATTACAACAGATGAATGTGCCATGTTGGTGGTGTAGCTTCTTCTTTGCTTGGTTAGGTCAACTGTACGCCCTTGACAGAGGCATACTGAAGGGGAGGGTGACAGGGGTGATCACCCCCCTCCCTTTGAGCTAATAAATTATTATTATTTTCCCTGTAAAACTGAGCTAGGTTACAACAGGATGAGAATAAAAGTGAAAAAATTTTGGGGCCTTTGGCGCTAGCTCTTGCCTTCCCTACTACTAAAAATCTAAAATGGCTTAGGATCCCGAAAACTCTTAATCCGGCCCTGAGAATAATTCTTTTATAAAGGTCCAAGGAAATGCTTAATCTCAAAATTAGCACTTTTTTATTATGTTAATACAAATCTGAGCATCCTAATTGCAGTTTGCATTGAATATTATGTTACTAATCAGCTTTTTATCAAAATTTTTATTTTTTTATAATAGTGTTTTAGCAGTAGCTAGTTAATCATCTCTAATAAGGATGAGCTCATCATGAACGTATGTAACAATTATTTGGTCATTATGTAGAAAATGACATGCCTGAAGTTGAATTCAAAAATATATTTTTCTAGTGTATTTTGGTGTGTTCTGTTCAAATATGACCTTCATTTCTTGTGCAAATGAACAGAAATACGTGTTTGGGCCATGCAATGACAACTGTATTTCTGTTCATTTGTGCAAGAAATGAAGGTCATATTCAAACAAAGCACACCAAAATACACTTGAAAAATATTTTTTTGACTACATTTTATACAATAAAGTGTAACCAACATGTTCATGTTATGAGATTTTTAAATGACGCATTACCACAGGAAACGTGCAAAACCTCAGAATTAACCAGAAAAGTTTGCTGTCATCATTTTTGTTTAAACTAACGAAAATATCACGACAACCTAACCAATCATCAAGGGCGTACACCCGCCGCAAAATGACTTTGGACCTTCAAGCGATATTCCGCTGAGAAAGCGGTCTGAAATCGATTTGCATTTCTCACGCTACCGAGTAAAATATTTTGTCTGGAAGTATCTAGCATGTTGTTAGTCGATCCCTTTATGCTACCGCAGAGGCAAAACTCGTCAGTGTTTAGATAGAGGTGACGTGGGGGTGTTGTGTTTCTGCCATACTGCGTCCAGAATTCTTGTATTTTTGTGTGCAGTCATTTGTGTTCTTTATTTTTCTTAAAGTGCAGTGGACATGCCTGGGAAGTATTGTTCTTTTGAGGAGAAGGCCCGTATTCTTGCGTGGAGGCAAGAAAATGTCCCAATAAAGACGATATGCGAGCGTACTGGTCGGGCGAAGTTGACCATCATGAAGCTGCTGGTGGCGGCTAGAGGCCTACCACCCAATGTCGTATCGAAGCACAATTTCGGTGGTGGAAGGCGAAGGAAGACGTCTAAGGCCACGGATAACCTCATAAAGAGAGAAGTGTTGAAGAACCCTCGACTTACAGTGTCTCAATTGAAAAAGAACCATCCCAAGCTGCTGGAAGCCATGTCTGTTCGAACGATCCAGCACTGGCTGCAGAAGGACTTGGGGTTACCATGCTGTACCGCCGCCAAGAAGCCACTTATCACCAACTGCATCATGCAGGGTTGGCAAGAAACCTACTTTTTTTGAAAAAGCCCACCCCAGGTGGGTTTTTCGGGTTTTTTCACCTAAAACCCGAAAAAAACCTGGGTAAAATTGGGTTTTTTCATATGTCCATATGGTAGTTCATATTAGACCTACCTATTCTTATTTTTATAATAATAATACTGTACTGTACCGTACACTATTAATATAACATTTGTCTTGTTTTTAGCAAAAAGGTTGCCTTCCAGGCAATTAAGCATAAAAAGTTATTATTTTCTCAGATTGAGCTTCACAACAAAATTTGGAAAACATGGACCAATTTGAACTAAATTTGGTGTGGTAAATTATCCTATTTGTTAGGCTATACTTCCTATGGAAGACAGGCCCCTGTGTCTTCTGCTGGAAGTAGATGAATTACAGCTCCCAAAGGGAACTTAATTCAGCTAGTTATATCTATTTAATTCATATTACTGAATATTTTTTCTTTTATTTCACAGTTAAATAAAACAAACTGGCAACAGCATATTTATCTTTACTGCTAGCCTACAGAATTAGTCTGTTTGAAGTTATAACTGCATTAAATAATGCCAAAGACCTTTGGATCAGAAAGAAAATCAGGGCATGAATGGAGTGAAGTCAATATTATTGATGGGACTAGTAAAGTTAGATGCAAACATTGCAGTAATGAAATAAGTAATAAAATAGAGCGAATAAAAATGCATTTAATGAAATGTTTGAAACACATGGAATCAAGAAACAAGACTGACAATACTGCCAGTACATCATCTTCATACTGCCATGACATAGACCTCTCAGATGATCCAGACTCATCCTCACCACCACTGACACAATTACAGATGAAAAAAAGAAAAATTCAAAAGAAAGTAAGCGATTTTGGCATGACAACAACAACTTTGCAGAAAAATGTCATTGATAACAAAATAGCCAAATTCTTTTATGCAAATAATATTCCATTTCTATGTGCAGAGTCTAAGTATTTTATTGAAATGATAGAGACTCTAAGACCAGGCTACACTCCACCTTCCCGTCGAAATTTGTCTAGTCCACTTTTAAATACAATCCATGAAGAAGTAGAAAATTCCTTGAAGATGCAGTTGACTGAAGAATCAGGATGTATAACACCCTGATTGGCTGATGTCTACACTCTATAACCTGCTACCTCACACAAAGAGTTATACCTGTAGGTCTATTTGTTGACTCATGTTTGCTTGCTTTGCATGTAAAATCATTATAGGCGCCTATATGACAATTTTTAAAAATAATTGCATATGCACTTCTTAAGTTTCATGAAAAAACCCACAAGTGGGTAAAATAGTGGTTTTTTCGTGTTTAAAAAAAAAAAAAAAACCCGGGTGTTTTTTTTCAGGCTGGGCCCACTAGTGCCAACCCTGACTGCATGAAGAAGCAGCGTGTTGCCTTTGCAAAGAAATACGTTCATTGGACATTGGCATAGTGGAGGAAGGTGATGTTTTCAGATGAAAGCATGTTCCAGGTGTTCCAGATTCGATTTGCCAAGGTGCGACACCCGTCATCTGCTAGTCGGTACCACCCGGCCTACACGGTACCGACTGAGTCAGTGATGGTGTGGGGGTGTTTTTCTGGTGAGAAGGGAAATGGGGGTCTGTACTTCCTTCCCAAGAATGTGATGATGAATGGTGACCGTTATATTGACGTTCTTAATGACCATTTGTTGAACCACTTCGCCATTCACGGCAGTGAGATTTTTATGCACGACAGTGCCCCCTGTCACAAGGCCAAGAAGGTGACGAAGTGGCTTAATGAGCGGAAGATTAAGGTGTTAGAGTGGCCTGGCAATAGCCCCGATCTCAACCCCATTGAGAACTGTTGGCATTACATGAAGAAGACTCCTAACCTCGCGAACCTCAAGACGGAGCTGATAAAGGTGTGGTGCAAGGAGATGACATTGGACTACTTCAGGAAGCTCAGTGATTCCATGCCCAAACGGCTCCAGGGGGTCCTCAAGAACAAGGGAGCCATGACTTCATATTGATGTAACTAAGTTTTTAAATATATTTGGTTTTTTATGATGATGATTGTGCTTTTCCTCCAAAATGGTAGATGGTCCGAAGTCATTTTGCGGCGGGTGTACAGTTGACCTAATTGGGCATTCAGTTGACCTAACTGGGCATTCAATTAACCTAACAGGTTAATATTGGTTATTTCACCTAAATATCTTCTGCTCTTTTCGTATTATCATCTAGGGCAGTGTTTCCCAACCGGGGGCCATATGGCTCCCTGGGGGCCATGGCACATTTGAAGGGGGCCAGAGGAAAATTTTATTTTGTAAAATAGAGTTAATCTGCATATTACGTACTGAAAATAATGCTTATGGGGGCCACAGGAAAATGTTATTTTGTAAAATAGAGTTAATCTGCATATTACGTACTGAAAATAATGCTTATGGGGGCCACAGGAAAAAATAAGGTTCCTAAGGGGGCCATAAGCCAAAACCGGTTGGGAACCACTGATCTAGGGCACATGACGAATCAAGTTCTCAAAGTCAAAACCACACAAATGGCACGTCATAATTCTATCACAAACATGACCAAACTGAATCCAATTAGAAAAAAAAATAGCCAGAACAGAAACCAACAAACTAATTAAGTTGCAGAGTAACATGACATCATACCACCCCCGACTACAAATACACTAAATATGTATATATATTTATATTATTTTAATGTACTAAAAATCATATTTCTTTTCATTTGCACAGGAAATGAAGGTTATATTTGAACAGAGCACACCAAAATACACTAGAAAAATATATTTTTTAATTCAACTTTAGGCCATGTCATTTTCTGTATAATGACCAATTATTTATCTCTATTTCAATTATACTTCTACGATTAGTTCCAAGTTTGCTCCCCCCCCCCCCCCCCCTTATCTTGGCAAATTTCTGGGTATGCCCTGGCCCTTGATGATTGGTTAGGTTAAGTCATGATACTTTTGTTAGTTTAAATGAAACTATCATGACTTAACCTACCCAATCATTGAGGGTGTACAGTTCATCTAACTGAGTAAAGAAGCAGGTACATCATCAACATGGTACATCACATGCCTTATTTCCCATCTATATTCACAAATTCTTATGGAGAAATAAATATAAAACCAATTATTTGCGCATTTGATTATATCCATTAATGACATTTATCAGTTTTAATATTGTTTTAAATAATACAGTGAGGCCTTGCATAACGAATGCCTTAAATAGCAAATTTTTGCTTAATGAATTACCTCCATAAGGCTCCATTGATTTAAATAATGATTTTACTTTGCAGAACGAATTTGGTAACGAAAAACATAATAACACGTTTTCTGTTTAGTTGGAGGTTGGTAGCTGTCGTGAGCAGTTGTGTACAACACAATTGCTCACTATTAAATTTTAATTTATTAGCTTTATACGTGTATAAAACATGTAGTCATGGCCCCTAAAAGACCTTCATCATCTGCTAATGCTCCAAAGAAATCCAGGAAAACTGTCTCTAGATGAAGCAGAACATTATTAAAAAAAGTGAATCTGGAACGAGCACCAAAGATCTTGCTGCTGAATATGGATTGTCTGTCAGTACAGTTTCGACAATTTTTAAGAAGGAAGAAATTATGAAAACTAAAGTAAGTGATGCTACAAGTACGGTAGACTTATTAAAGGAAGGGAAGCTATTGCTGAAATGGAGAGAGTTTTACTGATATGGATTAGAGAAAAGGAAATGAAGGGGGAATCCATTACTAAGGCATTCATTAGTGACAAGGCAGTGCAAATATATGAACAAATTAAGGAATCCCTTCCAGCATCAGTTGAAAGATATGAATCATTCAATGCAAGTCGTGGGTGGTTTGAAAATTTCAAGAGAAGGTCAGGAATTAAGAACATTATAAGGCATGGTGAGGCTGCAAGTGCTGATACTGAAGGAGCAAAGGAATTTAAAATAGAATTTGCAGAACTTGTTGAGGAGGAGGATTATTTGCCTCAAGTTTTTAACGCTGATGAAACTGGCCTATTTTGGAAAAAGCTACCGAACAGATCCTACATTAATAGAGAAGAGTCCAAACTGCCTGGCCATAAACCAATGAAAGACTGGTTTACTTTACTTATGGCTGGGAATGCATCAGGGGACCTGAAGATTAAGCCTATGCTTTGTATCATTCCCAAAATCCCAGGATATTCAAGCAGAAGAAGGTGAACCCATTTAAAAAATTGGTAAACAAGCGCAAAAAGGGTCAAAATTTGGGCTCTGGAACGAATTACTGAAAATCCCATTGAACTAATGCATTGCATAACAAATTTTTCAGTTAATGAATGACCTGGAATGAATTAAATTCATTGTGCAATAGGGCGGAGTGAAAAACTCATTTTTCGAATTTTCAAATTGGCTAGTGTGGAAAATGTGTGGAGTAGTGAGGAAATAAGCTGGTATAAATTTAAAATCATAACATTAATATCTTCAGGTGCCACAATGACCTTCAATATTGAAAAAAATTGAAAAAAGCAGATTTTAACCAATAATTACAGAAGAGTCCACGATGCACAATAGACAAGAATTTATTCACACTTGTATAAAACTAGCTCAGTCAACCTTTAAAAAAAGTTTCTATTCTCTAAAAACAGTTTTCTATAGTCAGCTCACTCAGCTGTCACGTGAGTACCTCGGTTCAGTGTAGCTGTCGCTCTCGTAGCAGGTGGGTGTTCTGTTGTTGGCGTTACTCAGATAGTCTAAACTATATTTCTTATATATTTTGCATTTCTGTATTGTGTTGCCCTAAGTTTGCCATGTACTATTAACTGAAATTAACGTATAATTGATATTAGCTCTTTCTTTTTCAGATTTGTATACTTTCAAAATGTCTCGAGTTTGTGCAAAATCAACCAGGGCCTCAACTGAGTGCCCCATGTTTGGTATGGGGGAAGATTTGTGGCACAGGAATCTTCCTACATACGAAGGAGTTTTTAAATATTACTTGTTTGTAAGAAACGATTTGAAACAGAATACTAATAAAGATCCTTCAATATCTCAAATATTAGAACAAGTTGTTGATAAATTGAAAACAATTTGGGAAAGTGCTTCCGTCCCAGTTCTGTCAGACAGGCGAATTGAAACAATGTTCAGAAGCTACCACGAAAAGTATCGTGTCATTATGAAGCCATACCAAAGCAGAAAAAATTCTGAAGCTTACAAAGCAAAGATTGATATGTTCAAAAAGAAGCACACACGAAACGTTTTGACATTGCAGCGTGCAAGTGCAAAGTACTAACACAATGTTCTTGTCCCAAAGAAAAAACGGTTCCAAAGGAAGAAGTGACGTTCCTCTTAGATCAAAGGAGTGAAAGAAACTGTTTATTGATAGAGTAGATATTACACTCTCAAAGAAAAAAGCATCTACGTTGCTAAGAAAGCAAAAAGAAGCTGTGAGGCTCACCAAAGAATCTTCACAGGAGAAATTGCAGGATACAAATGTTGAATTATCATCATCGACATCAAATAGTGAAAGTGAATCTGGCGAAATATCAGACGATACATTTCCAGAGCCAGTTAGCTCGAAGAGAAAGCTCGAACAACCTGAAGAACAATTATTCAAGAAAAGGAAAACTACAAATCTACCTTCAGTGGCTACTGCTTGTGACAGGACTGCAGTTTCAGATCGAGCTGCAGCATTCATTGTTAGTGCAGTATTGCAAGATATTGGAGAAGTTTCTATTGACAATACATCTGAAGTAGTGGATAGGAGTAAAATCAGAAGGGAAAGACAAAAGAAGAGATCAGAAATTATGAAAGATCAAAATCAGGTCCCAATCAGAGGAATCTATTTTGATGGTCGAAAAGATTCTACACTCTTCCAAGAAAAAAAAGAGTCCAAAGTATATCAGAAGAAGGTAACAGAAGAACATATCACTTTAGTGAGAGAACCTGGTTCAGATTATTTGGGCCATTATTCTGTGAATTCTGGATCAGCTGAAGAAATATGTAAAGGAATGTTTGAGTATATTGGAAATAATGACATGAACCTGGAAAACCTTGTTGCTATTGGATGCGATGGTGCAGCAGTCAACACTGGAGAAAAGGGAGGCGTTATAAGGCTTATAGAATTGAAGCTGAAGAAGCCAGTTCAACATTTAGTGTGCCAGCTCCATGCCAATGAATTGCCATTACGCCATTTAGTTGCAAAGCTGGATGGAAAAACATCTGGCCCCCGCGGATTCACCGGTCCTATTGGCAGGGAATTAGAGAACTGTGAGAGTCTTCCTATTGTCGAGTTTGAAAGGATTGATGCTGAGGAACCAACTGTAGACTGTGAAGATCTTAGCACCGACCAAAAATATCTAATTGATATTCATCAGGCCATAACAAAGGGATATTGCTCTCCAGATCTTGCTCATCGTAGTCCAGGCAAAATGGCACATTCACGATGGCTGACTACAGCAAATCGTTTGCTTCGTCTATACGTTTCAACTGTAAGTCCATCTGAGAACCTCATGAACATTGCTTCTTTTATAATGAAGGTCTACATCCCAATGTGGTTTTCTATTAAGCAAAGTACGTCTTTTGTCAATGGCTCAAAACATGTTTTCAAAACTATTGAACTAACAAGAACACTGAATGACGAAGTAAAGGATATTGTAAACCCTGTCATACAAAGAAATGCATTTTTTGCAAATCCAGAAAATATTCTAGCATCAATGATTCATGATGACCGCAGCGCCATAAGAGAATTAGCGTGGAGGCGAATAAAGAAAGCAAGGCAAACAAACAAGGAAAAAGTTGTGAGGCGTTTCACAGTACCTGTTATTCAATTTGAAGCTACTGATTATACTGATTTAATTAATTGGCAAAAATGCATTGTCACTGAACCACCTGTGACAAGACACCTGACAGAAAATGAGATTGAAGAATTCATAGAAAACAAGAGTACCCCTCCATTCGAGAAATTCCTTTGTCATACTGTACACAAGTAGTAGAAAGAATGGTAAAATTAGTGACTGAAGCATCATCAAAAGTATTTGGATTGAACGCGCGAGATGGCTTCATAAGATCAACACTTCAGTCACGTAAAAAAATGCCATCATTCGAAAGTAAAGCTGAATATAAAGTTTAAATAAAACGTTAATAGAAAAAAACATGCGCAAGGATGGGTGGTTGGGAGGGCATGGGTGGAGCTCGACACGCAGCCACCCCCTCGTGGTGAGTTCTGGATTATTTAGATCATTAATCAAAAGAACATTGATCTAAATAAACTAAGAGCTGCGTAATTCAGTAACTATTTTGGTTATTGGAACACTTAATATATAATAATAACAAGTAAGTTTCAATTATTGTACTAATGCAGAATATAAGAAAATCATTATATTTCACTTTTTTCGACGGCTTTGTGGCACCTGAAGATATAATTTCGCAGGACTAATATTTATGCACAGTCATTATCTATAGCACCCACATATTTTCCGCACTAGCCATATTTGAATTTCGAAAAAAAGTTTAAAAACCTCATTTTCGATCCGCCCTATTGTGCAAGGCCTCACTGTAATAATAGTTAATTTTTTACGTTAAAATATATAAATAATTTCCAATGCTAAAGTATAGATATACCAAAATCTGAACCATGACCCACCACTGCTGGTAAAAAATTAGTCTTTGCTTGGACTTCATCTTATGACCTGCTGATTAGCAGCCTGGTGTCTTAATCACTAGGGTACCAGTACCCATTTATTCACCATCCATTTTTTTTTTTTTTTTGTATGGAAAGATGAATAGCTGGGTGAACTGAACATCACCTACCATTGCTGGAAATTGAACCTTGGGCCAGTACATTCATTATTTGTGATGTTACACTGTGTTGGGTTAAATTAGTATAGGAACTTGGCTAGGGCCAATGAGTTTAAGTTGGAGTTGGCTTTTGTAGGCTAATTGTCAGGAGATAGGGCCTACTAAAAACAGCTTAGGTAGGTGGAATAAGGAAATAGCTAAAATGATTAAAAGTAAAAAAAAAGGCATTCATGGAATTTAAATTAAAGACAGTGATAGTATTTTGGACTTGGATAATTGTAGGCAGTTAAGAAATAAGCTAAATAGTTTGATTAGAAAGAGCAAAAGGCATAGTGAAATAAATCTAGCTAGAAATAGCAATAAAGATCCAAAGAAATTCTTGTTTTTATAAATATAATAATAAAAAACATGATAGGATTGGCCCAATAGAACATGATGAAAGGATGTTTGAAAAAGATCAGGATATTGTTGGTATTTTTATGATTATTTTAGCTCTGTTTTTACTGAAGAAAATTTAAATAAGTTTGATTTTAATTCTTTAGATCCTGTAAATTTAGGTTCTTGATCATATTCATATAAGGAAGGATGATGATAGGCAAGTAATTCATGCAGGTAAACCTCGTTTTACGCCGCTTAAAGTAAAAGCTTAAATGTAAAATTAAAAATGGTAAAAAGCCGTAAATTACACAAAATATGATAATGTAACTGTGCGGGACTACTGGAAGTCATATGACATTTTAAAAGGCATTTCCAACATAGCCGCAGCTTGGAATGAAGTTTCAAAATCATGTCTAAATGGTGTCTGGCGTAAGCTGTGGCCTGATTGCATTGCTGATTTTGGTGGATTTGACAGTGTTGAAACTGTGACAAAAGACGTCACTAAGATAGCGAATGAAGTAGGTCTAGATGATGTGGAAGATGATGATGTTGATGAACTGCTCAATTCTGCAGTTCCTCAGCAAAAAAAAAGAGGATCTCTCTCTGGGATCATCTTCCTCTCAATAAATCATCTCCATTTCACCACTGTCAAACAAGATCAAATAATTTTGTTTTTAATTGCTTTAATTACCAAAGTAAGTAGTAATTTATCTTTAATTTAATAATTTTATTAATATTAAGCATTCTTTTACTAGTTTTAAGCATATAACCCATTAATAATTTTCATTTTATGGAAAATATGGGGTCACTTTTGGAGAATCCTGGAACCTATCCTATTTATTTAGGTAGAAGCCCATTATTTTTTAGCTTCAATTTACGCCACTTCACTTTTTGACGACAATCTGCTGGAACCTAACCCCAGCGTAAATCGAGGCATACATGTACATTGAAGTCAAATAAAGCTGCTGGACCTGATCATATTTGCTAGGATTTTCAGAGAAGGGGAGGAAAGCTTATCTGAGGCACTAACTATTTTGTTTGCTAGGTCAAATAATTATGCAGAAGAACCATAGGAATGGAAAAAATGCAAATGTAGTACCTATTTACAAAAAGAGTAGTAAGGAGGAGGTAGGAAATTATAGGCCTGTTAGTTTGACATTATTGGTAGGAAAGATACCGTACTAGAAAGAATTATATAGAATAATATTAAAGATCATTTGGAGAATTTTAATCTTATTTCAAGTTCACAACATGGATTTAGATGAGGAAGATCTTTTGTCTAATCTCTTAGACTTTTTAATATTGTCAGGCTACTGATCAGGTAGATAATGGAAATGATGTACCGTAGATATTATTTATTTGGATTTTAGTAAAGCATTTGACAAGGTTCCACATAGGAGACTTATATATAAATTAAAAGGTCATGGGATATTAGGGTCAGTTATAAATTGGGTAGAAAAATGGTTAGAAGACAGAGAACAGAGGGTAATTCATTCTAAATAGGTAAATCCAGGTTAAATATAAATAGACAGATAAACAACGCGGTCATGTCTTCAATTTGCATAAAACTTGGTCTGGGGGCATTTTTTAGTGAAAAAAACAAATTCCCAAATTTTTTTGAAAATTGGTCAAATAGGTCAAAATTTAGGGTCAGGTCAAATTTTGGCCAAATTGTGACCTATGAATTTTTTAAATCCCTACATCTCAGCTTCTAATTGTTGTAGCTTAATAAACTTTATATGGATGGAAGCGGAATGAGCTCTAGTTTCCAAAATGGTACTTTCATTTGGATAATTTAATAAAAAAACACTTAATTTTGAAAAAACAAAAAAAAATTCAGGATTTGACATTGAAGGGATCAATTTAAAAAAAAAATTTATTGAAGGAAAAAATGTTGCCTAAGCAAAGATCTACCATAATTAGCAATAAAAAGTTAGCTTATCGGCCATTATACAGGGTGTCCCAGAATTAACTATCTATTTCAATGAAATCGGACAAATTTTTTAAAAACACACTTTTATTTATGTTTATCATGTTTAATATGTGTTAAAAATATATAAATTTCTAAATTTTTTCATAATTTTATTTTCATAATTTTTTCATTGTCTGGTCCAATGAAAGACCGTCTGAAGTCATAGAATGGCAAAGAGACTCTCCAAAAGTTAACGTGTGGCTTGGAATGACCAAATCCAAAATTTATGGTGCTCCATCTTGTTGAAACAACATTATCAAGAATGCCATCATCAAGAAGCTGTGGTTCGAGAAACTGCTGAAGCATATCAAGGTAGACGGTACCTGTTACAGTTGCTTCCACAAAGAAGAATGGGCCATAAATTTTGGATTTGGTCGTTCCAAGCCACACGTTAACTTTTGGAGAGTCTCTCTGCCATTCTATGACTTCAGGCGGTCTTTCATTGGACCAGATAATGAAAAAATTACGAAAATAAAATTCTGAAAAAAATTTAGAAATTTATATATTTTTAACACATTAAACATGATAAACATAAATAAAAGTGTATTTTTAAAAAATTTGTCCGATTTCATTGAAATAGATAGTTAATTCTGGGACACCCTGTATAGCTTAAAACTTAATTTTATTAATGCTGGCTTTCTTCATTTTTTCTATTTTCAGATTTTAATAACTATATATTGAAAGATACAGGTGTACCTAAATATCTACCTAAATAACATACAAAATTATATTGTTGTGATTGTTCAAAAAAACACAAAAAAAGAATTTTCAATAATATTAAAAAAGTTATGGAACTTATGGCTTCTGTAAGTTATGGAGCTCTTCAAAAGGATCAGCTATTGTGTAGCAATTGCTACACTTTAATAAGAAGTCAACCTGGAATACTGGAATCTGTACCAGCAAATAAAGAATCTTTTGAGCGCAGTAGTAGCTCATCTACAAATATTTCTATGGCTCCACCTGTTGAGGAAATTTTTTTGGAAGATCCACAACATAATGATAATATACTTAGCGATAAAATATTACCATATTTAGATGAGAGCCCCATAAAAATGGGTAAATATCTTTAAATAATCATATATTTATTTTTTATATAATTAATGAAATCTTTCAATGAACATATATATAATTTTTATCTAATTAATAAACCAAGTCTCAGTTAGACAACTAACATACATTACATACGGTATACATATATAATTTAATAATATATTGTATCAATTGTAATTTTATGTAATTCTTTACAGCTGGATTAACGTCACAGTAGAAACAAAAAAAGGCCACTTCAAAATTTCAGGCAACATCAGGAAAAGTTAGTACAGTGGACCCCCGATTTGAGTACGCATCAATTTGAGTATTTTCAATTTGAGTACGCTCGTCCATAGGCTCCTATTGACTCAACTTGAGTAGAAAACTTGATTTGAGTATGCCAGTCGGCGACGCCGAACGCGTTTCAGTTTGTCTAGAGCGTTCGTTGCGGGAACATTCGGGGTCTAATGTTTTGAATAGTACAGGTGTTCTTAGGGATTTCTGTTAGAATTTCATACATTTTGTTTTCTGACTTTGTACTTAGTGTTTATTTATGTTAGTTTCTGTTGATTACAGCATAAAATAGTGAAAATATAGCAAATTTGGTGATTCGTACATGCAGTGACTTTGATACTGTATTTTATATTGTGGCATAGTGACATAGTGTACTGTTATAGTGATGGCTTCTAAACATACATCTACATCAAAAGACTCACAAAGGAAGAAACGCCTTTTTACAATAGAGATGAAATTGGAGATTATTAGAAAAAGCGAAGAGGGCAAAAGTCTCAAAGACTTAGCTGAGGAATATGACATTCCTAAGACCAGTATTTCGAGCATTTTGCGTCGTAAAGATTCTGTGAAGGGTACGAGGGCTGTTAAGGGCCCTACCAGGCTTTATAAGGGCAGGGAGGCTATTATAGAAATGGAAAGGCTGCTGCTTATTTGGATTCAGGAGAAGGAGAGGAAAGGGGAATCAACTACTCAATCATTCATTTGCGACAAGGCCACCAACATTTTTAATGAGATTAAAGGGACAGTGGATACATCTAGTGAGGCTTTTGAGAATTTTCATGCCAGTAAAGGGTGGTTCGAATGGTTTAAGAAGCGGTGTGAACTGAAAAATGTGAGAAGGCATGGTGAAGCTAGCAGTGCTGATAATGAAGGTGCAGAACCTTATAAGACCGAATTCGCTGAACTTATAGAAAATGAAAATTATCTGCCACAGCAAGTATTTAATGCGGATGAGACTGGCCTCTTCTGGAAAAGGCTACCGAACATGACTTATATCACCCAGCAGGAAAAGAAAATGCCTGGCCACAAACCCATGAAAGACCAATTTACACTTGTTGCTGCCAATGCCTCAGGAGACCTTAAAATCAAACCTTTAGTGGTGTACCATTCTGAAAATCCAAGAATTTTTAAGCAGAAGAAAGTGATGACTTCCAACCTTGGGGTTTTCTGGAAGTCTAATAAGAAAGCCTGGGTGACTAGGGTTAACTTTCATGCTTGGCTGATGGAAGTTTTTTGCCCTACTGTTAAAGCATACCTTGAGACTAACAAGCAGAGCTGGGCACTTGCGTTTTTTTGCGCGTTTTTTTGCTGTACTGCGGTACTACTACCGTACTACCAAACCGGTACCGCATAACGCAGTACCGCAAAGGATCGCTGAAAGTACAGCAGTACCGCTACCGCATTCAAATTTCCCGTGGTACTTTCCGCGGTACCGACCAACACGGTAGTACCGCAGTACCGCAGTACCGCAGTACCGCAAAAAAACCCGCAAGTGCCCAGCTCTGCTAACAAGCTGCCCTTAAAAGCTCTGTTACTGCTGGACAATGCAAAAGCCCATGATCCAGACCTCAATGCCATTGTTAAAGTTAGATTTCCCTTCATGAATGTACAGTTTCTGCCCCCTAACACTACCCCCTTAATTCAGCCAATACCAGCAGGTGATTTCTAATCTTAAGAAAATGTATACAAAACATATGTTTGCCCAGTGTCACGAAGCAACAGAAAGAATGTCCCTGACCAAATTCTGGAAGACAGAGTACAACATCTATGAGGCCATCAGGCATGTTGTGAGAGCATGGATAGATGTCTCCAATGTCTGTCTTAATGCCGCCTGGAAAAAGTTGTGGCCGTCAGTGGTTCATAACTTTGAAGGCTTCCAAGATGAACCTAATATTGCAGCTGAAATTGTCCAGCTATGCAACCAGATGGGGCTTAAAGTCAGTGACAATGATGTTGCTGAACTGATCCAGGAGCATACACAGGAACTCACGACTGAAGAACTCCAAGCGTTGGCCAGGGAGTCTGGTTCTGGATCAGATGATGGGGAGGAAATTGAGGATGAATCAGTCTCTCTCACTGTTGCTAAGGCTAAGGAAGCCATTGAATACTGGTCTAAGCTTAAACCTATTGTCAACTTGCACCCCGATGTGGAAATCAGTGAACCTGTTTTATGCTTGTTTGAGGACAAGGTCATGAGTTACTTTAAGTCATTCATAGCAAACAGGCAGAAGCAACAGAAAATTGATGCTTATTTCAAGCCCTCGAGTCCCCAACCCTCTAGCCTCTACCTCTTCCATGTCATTGGCTGTGGGCCTAAGAATGCCTAGCCCTGATGAGTTACCAGACATCATCATGGAAGGAGACTCTCCCTCCAAGCAATAATTCCTCCCCTCCATTCCTCATCTGGAACTTCCAGCACATCAAGCAAGACTCCTACAGGATTATTCTATTTTGTCTATATTGTACGGTATGTATTTTGTATTCTATTCTGTCTATTTTTAATACAATTACTAAATTTCGTAGGCCAATTTCTATAGAAAAAGTAGGGGTGGGGTGAAATTTTTGGGTTTTGGAACGAATTAATTAATTCCCATAGGTTATTAAGTTCGATTTGAGTACATTTTGAATTGAGTATGCCATGCTGGAATGGATTACGTACTCAAATCGGGGGTCCACTGTAGTAGTATAGAATCCGCCTACGGGACTTCTATCCAGGAAGACGCTGTTGCTGGCCCGTCCAAAAAGGGTTGTTGGGATGATGATTTAAAAAGGCAAAAAGTTTATTATATATTAAAAACATGTAGCTATTGTTATTTATATGTACAATACATAATGAAACATTTTTTGAGAATAAAATAAAATTTAATACTTAATTTACTAACTTAACTTAGATTTTTACTCATTTCTTTTTTTATAATTTTAGGCATGAAAATGTCATGCAAGAGCTTAGACAAATTTATTTCTACAACTGATCGCAAGATTAAATTACAAATTATACAGGGTGTCTCAAAAGTCACTATCTATTTTGAAAAATAATGGGAATTACGAGAAACTGGTTTAAGATGAAAAATATATTTATTTCAAAGTAAGTGCCACAAAGAATTAGTGCTATTTATTTATCTGTCTCCACATGGCGACCATCAGTGTCTCTACAGAGCTCAAAGCGACAAGTTGTTTCCAGGAACACACTTTCCAGCATTTGAGGTGTTATTTTCTGAACTGCATCGGTAATACGATTTTGAAGTTCGGCTACATCACTAATTTTTCTACCAGTGTACACCTTAGACTTAATGAAACCCCAGGCGAAAAAATCTAATGGTGTTAAATCGGGTGAACGTGCTGCCCACGGTTGCGTTCCTCCATGACCAATCCAGCGACCGGGGAAGCGTCTGTCAAGATAATCACGTACAATTATTGCATAATGGCACGGTGCTCCATCCTGCTGAAAAACTACTGTGTCAAGAATGCCATCTGTAAGAAGTTGAGGTTCGAGGAATTGTTCAAGCATGTCAAGATAATAAACCAATTAACTTTTTTTAAATACACAAATTTGCACCAGAAGTACATATCTTTATGCCAGCATAGCATTTTAAAAAAAAACATCTAATGTCACCGAAATAGATAGTGACTTTTGAGACACCCTGTATATTTACATCCATTTTCAATTGAAAAAACAGCAGCATTCTTTGAAACTTCTATGTATGTGGTGAGAAAAAGTCGGAGTTTGCAAAAAGAATATGGTATATTACCGCATATTCCGAGTATGTTGAAAGGAAAGGTCATAACTAGGGCAGTCAAAAGTCAATAAAGTCAAATTGTTTCCTATGGGGCACTTTTCGCTGAAACGACTGAAAATGCAATAAAAACACCTGTAGGGGGTATATTACCAAAGTTAATAGGTCAACCAAAAGTCAACTTTTACCTGTTAGGTCAAAAAATAGCAATGAGTTAAATAAAGTCAATTTTTTGGAATAAATAATTAAAATAACTAAAAATTGGCATATGAAACCATTTCTTCTATCAACCTTGGCGAAGATATGTGTTCAGTCAAACAATACATTGAAACAAGACTCAAGACAAATGGTATTTGTGAAAATTAACCTCAGTAGACCTGAAATCTCACCAACAGTTTATGGTCAGCTTTTGCAATGTCAACCAACAACTGCCGCTGTAGAGAGATCTTTCTCCATGCTTAATAAATTATTAAGTAAGGATCGCAATTTTTTGCCAGAAAATGTCGGCAAATACTTCATAATTTACCACAATCGGTCAACTGATGTAGAAGAGCAAGAATAAGTAATTAAAGTATCGTTTTTATTATTGAAAGTAAAGGCAACTTTATAAGTCATTTTTTTCAATTCGTAAGGTCAACTTTCTTAATTTTTTCGGTCAACTTTTGACTGCCCTAGTCATAACCCTTGAAGTGAAGAGGATTGTAAGAGAATTTTACGAGTGAGATGATTGTAGCTGAATGTGTCCAGGAATGAAGCATTATAAATTTACTATTAATGAAAATGGAGAAAGTGAAGATGCAGAAGAGATCGATGCTATGTAATTTACGTGAATTATTTGGAGAATATATAAAAAATGAAGCTAATTCAAAAATTGGATTTAGCTCTTTTGCAAACTTAATACCTTTTTGGTGTGTACTCGCAGGTCAGAGCGGTACACACACTGTGTGTGTGTATGTACATACCATCAAAACCCAAAGCTGCAGATAGCAGAGCGTAGAGAATATATACGTATTTAAATTACAATTAATAATTACAAATGCTAAGTATATCCTAGTAGTATAGCCGCAAAAGGGGAGAGTGCAAGAATGTTGCAGGTTATTATGTAATGTTGCAAGGGGGGTGGGGGGTTGCAAAAAAAAGGAAAAAAATCCCCCAAAGGGGGGGATGCTGCAGGTGCAACAAGGGGGGTCATGAAGCTTGGAGGCGGCGTTATCCCCCAAGAGAAAGAAGAGAGAGGAGGAGAGGTGTTCACCTGGCAGGAGCCAAGTGCACACTAAGACTTCAGCCGAGTTGGCATTGTTTTATAGGCTCCTAATCAGCCAGAATCAGCCAGTTGGCTGAGCCAAGGTGAGAGAGACAGCTGAAGGAGAGAGAGAGACAGCTGAAGGAGAGAGAGAGACAGCTGAAGGAGAGAGAGAGACAGCTGAAGGAGAGAGAGAGACAGCTGAAGGAGAGAGAGAGACAGCTGAAGGAGAGAGAGAGACCCCTGTAGGAGGGAGAGGTACACATGCAGGAGGTACGCACACATGCAGGAGGTACACACATGCAGAGAGAGAGAGAGAGAGCTGAAGGAGGGAGAGAGACGCCTGTAGGAGAGAGAGAGAGAGAGAGAGAGAGCTGAAGGAGAGAGAGAGAGAAAGAGAGTAGTTGCCTTTAAGGCATATTATTTTCGTTTTCCTAACCTAAGAGGCCACTAAGGGGTTTACCAAAGGGCCAAAAAGAGAAGGACCAGAGGTCCTTGCTCGGCTGGAGCCGAGCTGGGAATGAGTCTTCACCAGCTTCTCGATCTTTTATAAGCCTCTATTCTGGCTGAGTTGCCAGATAGCGCAATGTGTTCAGTTGCCAGATAGCGCCGTGTCCCATTAATCATCCATTGTGCAACACAATATGACGATAGTTATTCCAATTAAATTCTGTTTAAATACACCTTTATTAATTGCATACCTTTCCAGTTTTTTTTTTTTGCAATGATCGGATTGCTAGATATATATTATTATGCTATATATAATATATATATATACACATTCTTTTCTTATGTTAGGTAAATATATATATATATATAATATATTATATATATATATAATATATATATATATAATTTATTTTATAACATTTAATTTTAGTTTAGAAACAAATTTAACATTAACTTCATTGAACTTAAAGAAACAAATAACATAGTTTACCTTCGAAAACGCCATAATAGAAAATAATTAATTTTACGGTTAACTAGCTTATTTCGTTTACTATAATTATACATTCTTTTAAACAGCTTATGATAGATATATATATATATATATATATATATATATATATATATATATAGTGTAGATGAAGCCAATTAAATTCTACTTATTAATAAATAACTTTTTACACACAAACTACATCTTAACTGCAAACACCTTGCACATCAATTCTTATTATCATTATTATTATTATTATTTCTACAATGAAACGGGGTCGGGTCGAAGAACGGGTGAGAGATCTTCCCCCCATATATATATATATATATATATATATATATATATATATATATACAGGGTGGGCCGTAAGTTTCCATACATAGGAAAAATTAAACGTTTGTTTTTATGTTTCAGATACCCTAAGAATATGCGTTTGACGTAAGATCTTGTTTACTGATGAAGCAAATTTTTACGTCAATGGAGAGGTTAATCGGCAAAACATACGTTATTGGAGTAATGCTAACCCTAACTGGCTGAGTCCGACGAAGATGCAAGGTGCCGGTAAAGTGATGGTGTGGGCCGGGATATGGGGTGACAGAATTATTGGACCAATTTTTGTCAGTGGAAATCTTAATGCTGAAAGGTATCTCAACATGTTGCAAGAAGAGATTTTCCCATCCCTGCTAAACGAGGAAGGTAACTTCCCAGTTTACTTCCAGCAAGATGGAGCTCCACCTCATTATGGTCTTCACGTGCGTCGGTATTTGGATCAGCAGTTTCCGGATGCTTGGATTGGTCGGCGTGGTCCTGTGGAGTGGCCTCCCAGATCCCCAGATCTCACCCCCCTTGATTTCTATCTTTGGGGGCACTTGAAGGCCATGGTGTATCAGGAAAAGATACGAGACATAAATCATCTAAAGGAACGTATCACCAACGCCATTACAAGCATAACGTCAACTGTGCTAATGCGTGTTCATCAACAGTGGGGAACACGTATTGAAATGTGTTTTCAAAACAATGGCAACCATGTAGAGCATATTATATAAATAAAAATGGTTGTCCATAAAAAAATGTTTATTTTTCCTATGTATGGAAACTTACGGCCCACCCTGTATATATATATATATATATATATATATATATATATATATATATATAAAATAAACGAGTAACAACTCATGCACATGCACACACACACACACACACACACACACACACACACACACACACGATGAAAGGCAGAAGCTAAATCAGTTCGAATCGTGTCCCTAGAGACCTTTTTCGGGTCAAGGGATTATCCTTCTACAAGCTATTCGAGCAGAAATCACCACTGACTTCAGATATTAATATTGTCATTGTTATTCTACAATGAAAATATTTACGCGTAATTTGTATGGTGTCATATAGAAATATAATGATATATATATATAGTGTAGATGAATCCAATTAAATTCTACTTATGGCAGAGTTTGTTTCTAGTGAGAAAGGAAAGCCAATGTTCTTAGTGAATGGGTTTTATATGTAAGAGATCAGCAAAGCCCAGCTGTTCATCATTCCACATAAAAGAATGGTTGGCAGATAAACGGGTACCCTACGTGTCCTAGTGGTTAAGACGATGGGGCTGTTGATGGTTCCACGTTAAACTGTAGGTCTAAGGTGGTCATTCCACATAATAAAAGAAAGTGGTTGGCAGATAAATGGGTACCCTATGTGTCCTAGTGGTTAAGACGCTGCGCTGTTGATGGTTCCACGTTAAACTGTAGGTCTAAGGTGGTCATTACACAATAAAAAAGTGGTTGGCAGATAAATGGGTACCCTACGTGTCCTAGTGGCTAAGACGCTGGGCTGTTGATGGGGCGTGGTTCGGAGTTAAACTGTAGGTCTAAGGTGGAGTGGAAAGCTTGACCTTCGTCAGAATGAACAATTCGGGCCGACCTTAGGCCCACAGTTTAACGTTGAAACCGAATGTTATTTTTAAAATATAATTATGATATATTTCTTTATACCCTCTCGATTACATTAGTGACTAATGATGCGGGAAATTGAGTAAATGGAAATATTATTTTCTCGAAAACTATGGGTGATAGAAAACTTCTGAAACCATATTTGGAATCAATATCTAAAGTTCTATACGAATCACCAAATAATTTTCAAAGGAGAATAAGAGCATTAATTCTATTAGTGAAAATATAAAGATGCAATTACTCGTCCGTACCCGTTATAGCGGAATGGTACACGTGATAGCTCCACCCAGCTACATCGGCAGCCAATCACGACGAACATCTGGTCTTTTGGGGCGGAGCTTGACGATTGTGCATATAAAAGGGGACATTTTTCAGTTGGGAGTAACAGTAGCTATTTTCGCGTCAGTGAATAATCATTCCCTCCGCCATGGACCTGTACGTCTCCCCAGACTTGTATGAAGAGAGTGATACTGCAGCATTAACTGCACTTAGTCTTTTTAGAGCGATTGATCGTGACGACTTATTTACAACGCAAACCGTAGAAGATATTTGCAGTGAAGCTCCTTACAATCCGACGCAAGGGACTACCATAGAAATGTGTGTCCATAATTCGATTTTATATATATATGGAGAGTTGTAGTATTTCGTCAAATAGATACTAGTCAAAAATGTCAATCAATGTTATTTCCCCATCATGCTAAAATCGAAATTGGTAATCGAACCAAAGATATCTTCACATAATGGGGATCTGTCTGTATACTCTGTATATGTTTTAAAAGCATTATTCCTTTAAGGTCCGATGAGGATTTGACACGTGTTATACAATCTTTTGAAGAACCTCGGAATATGGATGATATACTGATCAGTCAGCAGTGTCACACATCCTCCACCATGGACCTGTACGTCTCCCTAGACTTGTATGAAGAACGTGATACTGCAGCATTAACCGCAATTAGTCTTCAATGCGATTGATCGTGGCGAATTATTTTCAACGCAAACCGAAGAAGATATTTGCAGTGACGCTCCTTACAATCCGACGCAAGGGACTACCATAGAAATGTAAGTGTCTATAATTAGAATTTTATATATATATGGAGAGTTGTAGTATCTCGTCAAATAGATACTCGCCAAAAAATGTCATTCAATGTTATTTCCCCATCGTGCTAAAATCGAAATTGGTAATCGAACCAAAGATATCTTCACATAATGGGGATCTGACTGTCTGTATACTCTGTATATGTTTTAAAAGCATTATTCCTTTAAGGTCCGATGAGGATTTGACACGTGTTATACAATCTTTTGAAGAACCTCGGAATACAGAGGGTATACTGATCAGTCAACAATGTCACACCGAAATAATGTAAGTGTTTTTCGATCTTTTTGGGATAAGAAGACACAATATATTTTCATAAATTTATTAAATGAAAGAAATCAGTACAATAAACGAATATATCGTTACAAATATACGAACAAAAACATTATAATATACAACGAGTACGTACAATTGGAAAACGGTTTTTTATCTGTCTGCATACCATTTCATCGTTTCGGCGAGTGTGACACGGGTCAAATAAATTTTAAAAATTTATAAATTCTTTATCATTTGACATATGCATGAGAAATGAGACAGTACATTCCGCAAACATTAGTAAAATATCCTTGCATGCGAAATGGGGACCACACAACTTCGGGAATATGTAACTGAGCGAGAAATTTTACAATAATAGGGTCACTCCAGGGTTGAGTACCGAGTGAATCAAAATAGTACAGGCGCTGTCTATTTTTAAAATAGACAGCGATCCAGTGAATCCCTTCATTACCGATGATGTCTGTGTTCACAATAAGACTACCGCATTCTCGCGTACTTGGCAAACTCAATGTTTCGCAAACACGCCGATAAATTTGGAACGTGTGATTCGTTCCATTACTTTCTGAAGTGTATTAGCATCCATTTTAAAAGTCAGTGATAACGCTTCTAAATCTATCTACTTCTATTAGGGCTTGCGATTCGAGATATACTAGTACACTAATAGGAGCGTCTATAGGCTTGGCGAATTCCAGCCGCACTGAGATGTTTCCGCTCTGCTGTGGGGTTAAATGGGTATTTACGCTAGCAGATAAGTCAGGTGTAATGTCAAACGGGTAAAGGTTAAATTGATCAATGAATTCTTCCTGCGTTACCCCATTACCAAGCTCATCACAATCACCTGCAATATGGGTCAGATTACTATAGGCTCTGGCATAAAGAGGTAACACAGCGTCTGATGAATAGTCCGTACCCATTGTTCCACCCAAAGCAGTGCCATTAACGTATAGTTATATTTTTAAGTCAGAAATTCTCGAATTTAAAGGCACTCTTTTTATATTTTCCATTCACCGAAGCGTGGTCCTGCATGCCGATTAATATCCTTTTAGGAAGATTTCCCAGGGCAATGTTTTCTATCTGCTTCAATGCCAACCCTGCAGGAACCGTATCTAGTTTGATCTGCACTCTGTTAATAGGATATTTCACTGTAGCGTTTAGTAAATTTTTCTCAATTTCTAGTTGTTTTGGCGAACTTAATTTCACTCGCCGTACGCGGAGGTGTGTGTCCATAATGTGAACCACAACGGACTTTGCACCCTCTTCCTGATTCGCATCCAGATTTAAGCAGATCTCAGGACTCGTGCGGGTGAGCTTTATTTTCATATCCACCCCGTTCACAAGCAACTTCTCCTGGAAAGTGAAATCTGTGTGCAACCGTCCAAAACACTTGTATATTTTCTTTTTAGAATTTTTAAATTTGTCCTTTATACTATTTTCATCTTTAGTTTGATAATATCCCTCCGCACTTAAAAAGTTAGCCTTCGCTTCTTTGGAAAAGTTGAGGACATTTTCGAAATAGGCTCATAGATGATAGTACCCCGTGCCTGCCGATATGTTGGTCTGATTTAAATATACTTCACACTGGTTGAATATGGCGTGCAGAAAGTTTGTTTCAGGGTATACAGCATATTTGTCATCGCAGACCGTTCCATCAGAATGGGCTATACGTAGCTTAGCGTACATGTGCACACAGCTTGGATCAAAAAAGTAAGGACCTGAGCTGGGTATCACGAATTCTATAGGTGCACTCGGTGAACTAATTGTGTTTAAAGGGTTAATTGTAATAGTCACTGTGCTCAATAGAAACTTAGGTTGGCGGGAGCTCAAAAAAGGACAGCTCCGATTTACAGCATTGTGAACTACATGGGTGGATGAAGCGTGCCATGGCGAAATAGTGACTCCTCTCTCGACAAGTGGTAAACAAACTATGATTCATGAGATCAATATCCTTAGCTTATATCAGTCAAAAAAGTGGTCAACCATAAGTTTCATTCGCTTACAGCATTTCTTTTTTGATAGCCTTTTACGTTTAATACCACGTGACCCCTTCTTCTTCCGGGAGCCCTCTTCTTCCCGCCACCACGCATTTTTCTCTTTGCATCTTTGATGATTTCGTTCCGTGTACGCTTTAAATGTTTTTTTAGAGCTTCTTTAGGTTTAGCCCCGGCCAATATGTCTTCTGCAGTGTTAAGGCCTGATTGTAGCGCTTTTGTTCCAAGGTATCTGGCACCCCTCTTCAGCAAAGGAACAGCCGTACGTAGTATGGATGAAAAAATGGATCGAAGTCCACTACCGCGCTGGTATCGCATCCCTCGATAGACGGTGAAAGGCTTTCTATCCATTATAACAGTGCGTCGAAAGTGTAGCTTCACTGTTAAGCTCCCGTTACCGAATGGGAAGTTTTCGCCCTCAATCGTTCTTATATATATTGTGATATTGGTTATTAAATTAGTTGCGACATTCACATAATGGGGTCTGTCATGTAATACTCAAACTCCTTCCTCTATGGTTGGGGATGTGAGCAATGCGCAGCAGGCGTGCCTGGGTATCCCCAACAAACTGGTGCTCCACTATATTACTGTAAATATAGCACATGTCTGGGGACCTTTCAGCCAATTTCTCCATCTTCAATTGATACATTAATCTGGACAAGTTATACTGTGTCTCGTGAAATGTGTCTCTTTGGAAGGCTGCGCTATATCGGCCGTTGGTTAGAATTTTGAACTTTCTATGTTCTTTAAGACGTCTGTTAGTCTTTGATTTTAGGATTAGTGTATGTGCAGGGTTGTTTACGATTTCATATACTAAATCATTCGTAAGGTTTGAGTTTCTTAAACTTACGTTTAAGCCTCACAACATCCTCGGCCGAACCATATTGACCCAGCCCTAGTCTTACTAATGTACTGTAATACCGTGTAATCTTAGTCCGAGCGATGCGCATAGTTTCATCCATAGCTACCCCAGCTTTTTCACACGTCAATGTCTAAGAATCGTAAAAACGGTTTCTTTATGTTCAATATTTAAAAAGACTGTGTCCAGCTGAATTTCGCATATCCCCACCTCATACGAATCACGACCCAATTCAATGTGCCCATGGAGTTCTGTTACAAAGTTGGCTAGCGTGTTGTTAGGGTGTACAGACAGGGACGAGGAGGACGGGAGTGTGACGTAGAAATGGTTAGGAGCCATGTTGCATACTATTTAAGCTTCATTATTGCATCAGCTTTTATATAGGTGTTGAAGCTTTCTGGGTACCCTAGCCATTTCACCAGGTACATTTTTCTCCTTCCTGAACCTTTGCTTCCTAAAATTTCCTCAATTTTAAACACATTTTTTTCTAAATTAAACGCAACTTTCTGCAATTCCTCGCGGTAAAAGCCTCCTGAGATTTCTTCCCCATTCAAATCTTCAATGTAATACATCATTATCTCACCTTTAGGTCTCACAGCCCTAACTTTAAAAATCTCGCGTGTCCATCCTTGCTCAAAACCTTTGCGAATTTATTCCCCGAACGCGACAGCCTTACATAATCATTGATTTTGAAGCGCGCAGAGTGTGGTGGTGGTGGTGATCCATCTCTTCTCGGGAGCGTACCTCTTTCTAAAACTTCGTTAGGTGTTGCCCCAATCGTGCGATGGTGTGAGCGGTTGTAGGATGATGCCAATGATTCCAGAATGTCTAGAAATCTGTATGTGTTTTTATGTGTAAAATAACGGTGCATGCGTTCCTTTATGGTGCGCTGAACTCTTTCAGCTAAAGAAGCCTTATGTATAGAATTGGTTGTGTAATAGCTGATATTAAACTCTGTCAACATATTCTGAAAAGCACGGCCTATAAATTCCTTCCCCATATCCGTACAAAAATAGCCAGGAACCCTGATTTCTTTTAACATTAGCGTTTTGGTGGCTTTAGCAACTGTTTCAGGTGATTTAATTTTTCAGAGGAACTAGCCACAGATATCTAGAGAATACGTCTATTATGAATAGAATGTAGCGGTAACCATCGTTTACACAGAATATCTTTGCATGTCTGTTAAATCTGCTTGCCAAATAGAATCAATCGAGGAAGCCGTTGTCTTGGCTGTTTTAAACCTTTTTCTCACAGGCTTATGAAGCGTATAAGCGTCCTGCTCCCTCAAAAATCTTTCAACATCTTTTTTTCCTACTCCGTAAACGTACAGTCTATCTACGCCGCCGTAAGAGGATGGGTAGAAATGTCATAATAGCATTTAGTTAATACGTTAGCCATTTGCGTATTTTAGAGGCACGTGGGTAGGGTTGGTTTAACCTCTTCTTGCTCCTCTTCAAAGGTGTTACCGCCGGGGGTGACGGCGCCTTCAATTGTGTCACAGGCGTTGCATGTTCCAAGTCTTTTAACCTGTTCAGATTTCCTATCAACGTTTTAGGGACATTTATTTGTTGTAGTCTTGCTTTAATATGCTTCCATCCTGATGGTGATGGCCTATCCCACTTTCTCACCAGATCATGGACAATGTCTACGATATTCGATCCCTGTACCTTTGATCCTTCCACAATGATCTCCCCTGTATCGGTCCATTGTATGGCGGGATCCTCATTCAATAGATTATAAAGACTTAAGCCTTTACTCAATGTAAGTGGGAGGGTATTTTTTAATACATGTTCGATATGTTGTGTGGCTAATCTTTTTGGTTGGTCAGCTGTGTCGTCGGGTACAGATCCTATGTCGCCATCGTCCCCCGTGCTGTGCCTAATAACCACAGGAATCTCTGTAGGGCTTTTATAATTTTCGTACTCGTGAAGAAATTTCTGCAGAGCTTCTTGGTATAAGATTCTTTTCTCATCAGGTGTTTTTTCACTGTTTAATAGGGCTAACAATTCGCTTTCCATTCTTTTAAGTCTGCTTTTACGGGGATCTAGATACGTGTCTGGATTCCTTTGCAGTGAGGCGTACACCTCGTGGGGAATCACTACCACTTTGTTCATTATATTAATCTAGTCAGTAAAGGACCCAAAACTGAAAATAAGATGGGGAGAAATGACCCTCCTGTTTGTACAATAATTCGTTTTTTCTTCGCTACAGTTTGGCTTTTACGAGCGAGTGCACGTATTATGTTCTTGTAGCGGCGTAGGCGAGCCTTCTGATGGGTTTTCATTGATACATTGCAATTTATAACGTTAAGACAGATTTCACAGATGCATTTTAAAAAGTCGGCATCGATATTTTTAATAAACATCTGCTGCATTGCCCGGGGCAGTCGATGATAGATTTTTATTATTCACGGTATTTCCTTAGTCTCTTTGTCATTCTGGAATATACACCGTTTCAGGCTCGTTTGGAAATATATTCGTTCGCAGAAGCACTCTAAACGTGTTTCGCGGATGATCGCAAAGCAAATATCCGTAACGCGTGCTTGTAGCTTCTTTATAAACTTCCAAAAACTCCTTACGCTGATTCGGGAACATTTGATTGGCTAATACCTCAATTTGTGATACATCTCTATGTTGCGCGAATAAGACTAGATTTGCGTATTTAACGACACATCGCGCATGTATCTATTTTTGAAAAATAGATTGATTGATGAAGAACAAACACGCTTATGTTAAGATGGTGGGAGAATACTGTAAATGTCTCGGCAAACGTTTTATCCATCTCCAACATGAGATCGTCAATTACAATGATTGTATGTTTATTTCCCTTTAATGAATTAACGTCATATACGCCTTTGTGGAACAAAATAATATCTTGGTACTCGTTGAACACTGATTGATACGTCGAATAGCACCATATAACTTTATGCACAAATTTCGAGAACATCTCCCCCTTTTCTTTAATGATTTTAAGCATAAACACAGTTTTACCACATCCTGTAGGTCCAGATATAATACATGTGGATGGGGTCGTGAATCTGAATTTTTCTACAGAGTCCATTTCTAACACGTCACACTCCTAAGTGAGTCATTTACAAAATATTACAAATTTTGAGTGCTGATCCTTATATTTCTTCTCCCACAGAACCGTGAATGACGATGAGGTAGAGCAACCCATCATTACGGATGACCTCGACGACAGTGTAGTTGTGATCTCACCTGAACCCTCACCAGCGATACCGGTAACACGTCCAAAGCGGAGGTATGAGATACCCACGTCAGGTATAAAGCGACCGAAATACGCGTCTGTTGCAGCGGTAATAGATCCCCAACCCTCAACCTCTTACGCAACACCCCTAGCAGCACCTAATATATCCCCTTATTCATCCGCCGTCCCCCGTTCTGTTAAGTCTACAATAATAGAGCCCCAACCCTCCTACGCAACAGGGCCCCCATCAGCAGCACCTTCCGCTAATATATCCACTAATTCCGCCCCCCGTTCTGTTGAGGATGGTATAACGCTGGGATTGGTGCGATCCGCAGCCCCCACCCCAGCCTTGACTAGAAATCGGTATAGAGTCAGGGTCGACCCTAGAGTCATGTATAGCAATGGTATTGAGGGCGGACTACGCCGGGTTGTAGAGCGTATTATAGAGTTTGCTCTTCAGAATCGTGACGAGCGTGAAGTCAGGACGAGTCTGTCCTTTGGATTCGGGTCAGATGACGGTGATGTAGACGATTATTGGGTGATAGTGCCATTTAGACGTTTGGCGGCTGAAGATGTAGAATATATATTAGGGCGTATAATGCAAGCCGCCCAAAGTAGTATAGCCTTCAATATGGACAACTTTTACGGTAAATATTGACATGTATACCGTGTTGCGGGTCATAGTGCCATACCGTATACTCTTAACTTCAATCTCAAGCTATTTATAGACGGCATATAAACGTCGATCGTGGTTGCGGCTTTATAGCAGTACTCTTAGCACGTATGTTTACTGTACAAAATACACGAACTCAAAAAAATTTTTGCCTACAGTCGTGGAGCGTGCCCGTAAACTAGCTGTAGACTGTGAACTTGAATTTGACTGTAATATGGGTCCTGAAGAGCTGAGAAGGGTAGAACAGGAAATGAATGTCCGCATAGTTGTGTTTGGGTTGGATGATCGTCGTAGGACTGTGTATGTTTTTAAAAGCTGTGTGAGAGATCGTACAAGGCCCCTACTTATTTTAGGATTGTCAGGGACAACGTATCTCCCCATCCGTAATATAAGGTGGCTTTACGCGAGTTATGACAAAAGTCGAAAATATGGGAGACATCATGATTTGTGTAAGGGGTGCCTCGAGTTTTGGGGATGATATAGTGGACATTGTAAAGAATGTCACATGGTATGTGAGCAGTGTAAAAGCACCAAATGTGAAAGCCGTGTAGTTGAAGCTGAGAAGAGAGACTGTGATGTGTGTAGACGCACATTTTTCAATAATAGCTGTTTTATTTCCATAAATCAATTGGCCGTGCAGGAAAATGAGAATCTGTGAATGTGGTATGTTTCACACAATGGATAATTTGGGAAAATTTAAGCACAAGTGTGACGTAATTCACTGTCCACATGCCAGGAGGAATATAAGGCGGATGGAGTAAAGCATGTATGTTATATGAAAGATGCTAAGCCTAAAAATAACCCTTGTATAACTGTATACTACGATATAGAAACATATACGAACGCTGAAACCAAAGAGGTAATTCCACATTTACTTGTGAGCCAGACTATCTGTGATGAGTGTATGGATATCGAATGTGACGTGCCCCAAATGTGTAAACGGACAAACGTTTTTAAACGAATGTCAGCGATAGTCCTGTGAAACTATTTGTGTCCTATATTGTCAAGTTAGCCGACAAGTTCAAAAAATGACTGTGTATATTCTCGCCCATAACGGGGCAAAGTTTGACACGCAGTTCCTTTAAGGAGTTGCTTGAACACGATCCTCTGAGATATTTCAGGTGATCCATTGAAAAGAGCAAACAATTACAGATGCAGATAAGAGGCAATGTACAATTTAAAGATACTTTATTATTCACACCTTGTAAATTAGCAAAGCTACCCAAGGTGATGGGAGTAGCAGCTGAAGTTTCCAAAGGATACTTCCCATATACTTTCCTCACCAGCGAGACTTTAAACTACGTAGGCCCACCACCCCCCAAACATTATTTTGACTGTATGGATGAACGTGAAGACTTTGATCGATACTACGACAGTTTTAATGAAAGTAACCCTTATAATATAGCTGATGAATGTGAGCGTTATTGCGTGAATAATGTGCGCGTGCTTAGAGTATGTTTCCAGGCCTTTAAAGGATGTACATAGCCCGTTTCAAATGCGATCCACTGCAAGTCGCAACCACCATCGCATCATATGTTTTACGGTGTTCAAGAATAACTTCATGCCGAAAGACACCTTAGCCATTATTCACCGAAACAATCCCCGCAGTTACGGACACAAGGCTATTTACTGGCTCATACACCTACAGCAACAGACAGGTGTATACATAAAGCACGCCCGCAACACAGGTGAAGTACCCATTAAGATTAATGGACGTTTTTTTTGGGTTGATGGGTTAAGTGAAAACCGTGTCACTGGTGTGAAGACTGTACTCCTTTAACGGTTGCTGGTGGCATGGATGCCCCCGTCCTGAGTGCGGAGTCACCGGAGATATCCACGGTAGGTCTCCTGCCGACTGTCTTGCATCGACCCGCACCCGCGATCAACTTATAGGATCACAGTTCACTCACAGTGTCTTGTGGGAGCATGAATATGATGCACGGATGGAGACAGACGAGGTGTACCGTGAGGAAATAAAAGCGATCAAGCGTTCAATGGTGCTGGATCCTCAAAAATGTGGTGATAGCTTGTTTGGAGGACGTACAAATTCTTTCAGACTATACTTCCCACCTACGGAGGGCGTGAAGCTCCATTACTACGATTTCTGTTCTTTATACCCATACGTGATGAAGAGCCATCTGTACCCCGTGGGCGCTCCTGAGAACTGGTGGGACCTAGCCTACCATCCATCAATGAATTTTCAAAAAATTTTGATGATCGTTACTTTGGGATCCTCGTAGACGTACTCCCCCCACGCAATTTATGGATGCCGATCTTACCTGTCGTTATCGACGACAAGCTCATGTTTTCCCTGTGCGTGAAGTGCGCGGAAGAGGATAACGGCGAATGTAACCATATACCCCACCAGCGTAGATCAGAGGCGTATATACAAGTCCTGAGTTGGCCCTAGCCGTGCGCCATGGTTATAGAATACTGAAGATACATGAGGTGTGGAGGTTTCAGAAGCTACCCAACCTTTTCACACCATATATAAACACCTTTTTGAAGGATAAGGTTGAGGCATCAGGGTATCCGCGAGGAGTTGATACCGAAGATGAAAAGTCTGCCTATATTCAACGTTACCGCGACCGCGAAGGTATACAACTTGATCGTGTCCAAATTGTAAAGAATCCTGGCAAGCGCTTTAGTGCAAAGTTGTGTCTAAACAGTCTATGGGGAAAATTTGCGCAGAATACCGGCAGAGGGAGCATTCATTTGGCACAAAGTTATAGCGATGTCTGGGATTATGCCAATGCCCCCGATAAAGAGGTCATGGAGATCGTAAATGTAGGTAATACTTACGTAATAAAGTACAACAACACTGAATTTGCCACAGATACCTCAAGGGTTACAAACATACCTGTGGCCAGCTTCACAACAGCCTACGCCCGTATAAAACTTTGGGGTCTATTGCATTCTCTTGGGCGGAGAGTATTGTATGCCGATACAGATAGCGTGATATTCACAGAGAGGGAGGGTGAATACATGCCCTATTGGGAGTTCCTCGGCGAGCTCACTGATGAGATCAAGGATGAGTATGGGGACAACGCATACGCCGACTCTTTTGCCTCAACAGGACCTAAGACTTATGGGGTACGGGTCAGGGTGGGGGAGGAAATGAAATATATCGTGAAGGCAAAGGGTATTACGCTCAACCATGCGAATCGGGAGGTTGTTAACTTTGAGTCGTTGAAGGATCTAGTATGTTTGGATGAACAACCTCCCCAACTAATTGTAGGCACCCACAATTTTCGGGCGCAGAAGCTGGGGGGCGTGAAGGAACTTAGGGGTACGATGGTGTGCCGTAACACCTATAGGAAACGTTACCAGATACCTGGTACCTATGATACCGTACCCTTTGGATACCAATGATGCTTCTAACTCACACGTCTTGTATATAATCGTATCTATTTGTAAATATATATATATATATATATATATATATATTATATATTATATATAAATAACTTGAATATCTCGTTTATTAAATCGTATTTGTAAATATATATAACTTGATATCTCGTTTATTAAATCGTATTTGTAAATATATATAACTTGAATATCTCGTTTGTAAATAAATCATGTTTCAAATAGCGTTTCACTTTCTCCTTTGTGTGTGTGTGTGTGTGTGTGTGGTGAAAGTTCTAAGCTCCGCCCACTGTAAGACCGTGAGTCATGCTACTATCTGGGAGTCCCTGCGTGGTCAGTCGACCGCAGTAAGCCCGAGAGATCAGACGTGTATTCAGATCAGACGTGTATTCAAATGGCTACCTTTAATATTGCTTGTACAACGTTTACGAAATGGTATTCAGTAAAGTGCCAGGATGTGGTGGATACCGAAAAACTTCCTATTCATCCCTCCTATGCCTCTTTTAAAAACACATTGGATTGTGCGAAGTTCCAAGATGTACAAATACTCTACGGATGTTCTGGTGAGACCGTTGAAGGCTTTCGTTGCACAGACGATGTGCTGAAGTATACTGCAGAGCTAAACTTTATAAAGTCTCACATACACCATGAAGTAAAAGAAACAATGCGTGCAGAAGAGAAGCAGCAGGTATGGATAATGGGTGGTGTGACAAGCGGTATTACGTCATGCTACACCATGTCGATTACTCATACCCTACGACTGGAAATGTGAATCTCGTGATCATGGACAATCTTAAGTATTTTTATCACTATATTAACGTATATCATGATGAGGTTCGTAGTGAGGTTGTGGCTAGTGCCCTGCGTGAATTTTTAACAGAGTTTAGAGACGAGTATCGTTTGATGGGCAGAAAGGAAAAATATGAACATATGTTCCTCTCAAATAGTGCGCCGGAGTGTGGAGATATTTAGTAAAATGTTCCTAGTTCTTATCCAAAATGTCTGGTGCGTAGGCTGGTAGTGATATTCTTGTACCGGTACAACAATTCGACTCGCGGAACAAGCCCATTCACGTATCATCGAGTCAGCCGCCCGTCGAACCATTCCTGCCTACCTGCGTGCCTCACACGGCTCATAGTTATCTCAGAGCTTGAGCCGAGTGGACGTGCGCTCCTCGAATACGATGGAACTTCCTTTGAGCAGCATTCTCAACGCCTCGTACGATGTGTCCGTGACGAAATCGTTGCGCGTGTTCAGGCGTAATTCCGGTACCATTAGCTATGTACTGGAAACGGAATGTAGACCGACAAACAAACGGGTTTATTTAAGTATCGAGGAGATGAATAGAATCTTTGTGATAGTTGAGAAGTGGAGTGAAGATCGTTATAAAATACCTGCTAACGTAGGTACAAGAAGAGAGCAGATTAGTGACGCACCCTCATACGCCGTTGTATGTACGTTGTGTATAAATAACGATCGGCCGTGCATTGATATACGGTTGATGTGGAAGAATGCTTCTGATAATAACGCTCTTATTCCTACGCGAAACCGTTTCATCCTCGACAGAATGTTTGAAATCGTCGGATTCCGTAAACTGAAACCTATATTAGACGCGCGTGTTACGGATATGTTTTATTTTGATACAGTACTTGAATACGCATACACCGCTCTGCTCGATGGGTTTACCGAGTGTAGGGCTGGTGAGAATGGTCTAGTGCTGGATGTTTATTTAAAAAGTTTAGACTCTTTGAAATACCATGAACTTTGGTACAAAGCAATTGATCGGTACAAGGCTGAGCTCACACCATTCACCCTGAAGAACTATTTCTTTATATAACGCGCAGTTGTCATAACGATTTAGAAGATTATTTCAATTGCCGCTATGTTGAGTGAGTTCACGATTGAAAAGCTCGAGTAGAAATAAACCCTCGATTGGAAAAGCGTTCTTATAAACTTGTGTTTAATAATGTAGCTAACGATGAACTCTTTGTGCGTGCTTTTGATTGTATTCTAGACGTATTTAAAGATGACTTACCAACCGGTTGTAAAGTGGGAACAAAAATAGTACTGAACGATATGAAAGCCCTTCATATCGAATACAGGTTTCCCTATACTTTAAGCGGTGAAATATTATTAAGCCGCATATACTGCGTAATGCAGAGCAATAATGATGTAATTGTAAACTCGATTAAGACCGAGTTTAGTATTTTGAAAAAAAAGTGAATTGTATTTATATTTTGCTTGACATTCTCCTGTACTGATTATACGCATATTTCTATTGAAATGTATATTTATTTGAAAAGTATATTTATTTTATAAATATATCTCCATAATTGTGTGTGTGTGTGTATATTTCTCCTGTACTGTTATGTACATATTTCTATTGAAGTGTATATTTATTTGAAATGTATATTTTATTTTATATATCACCATAATTGTGTGTATATATTTCTGTTATATGCATATTCCTCAAATGTATATTTATTTTCTATATATTTATAATAAACAGAATGATGCAATGTTGTTTATTGTTATGCCTTCTACTACCAGTATTCAAATATAATAATGCATACAACGGTATTGCGGTATCTGGCAATATTTAAGCCTTCTAAGCCAACTGGCTGATTAGGCATATATAATAATGTATACAATAATACTGCTAAAAGAGGTATCTGGCAACTCATTTACAGCCAACTGGCTGATTAGGCGTATATAATAATAATGTATACAATAATACTGCTAAAAAGAGGTATCTGACAACCATTTACAGCCAACTGGCTGATTAGAAGTCTATAATAATGTATACAATGGTATCGCGGTATCTGGCAACTCAAGCCATTTACGCCAACTGGCTGATTAGGAGCCTATAAAACAACGCCAACTCGGCTGAAGTCTTAATGTGCACTTGGCTCCTGCCAGGTGAACACCTCTCCTCCTCCTTTCTCTCCTCCTCTCTCTCTCTCTCTCTTGGGGGATAATGCCGCCTCCAAGTTTTCCCCCCACCCCCCTTTGCAACACTCCACCCCCTTTTTGCAACATTACATAATAACCTGCAACATTCTTGCACTCTCCCCTTTTGCGGCTATACTACTTATCCTTATTATATTCTTATCCTACTATAAGAAAGCCAGCATTAATAAAATTAAGTTTTAAGCTATATAATGGCCTGTAAGTTAACTTTTTATTGCTGATTATGGTAGATCTTTGCTCAGGCAACATTTTTTTTCTTCAATAAATTTTTTTTTAAAATTTATCCCTTCAAGGTCAAATCCTGAGTTTTTTTATTTTTTCAATTTTTTTTTTTTAATTATCCAAATGAAAGTACCATTTTTGGAAACTAGAGCTCATTCCGCTTCCATCCATATAAAGTTTATTAAGCTACGACAATTAGAAGCTGAGATATTGGGATTTAAAAAATTCTTAGGTCACGATTTGGCCAAATTTTGACCTATTTGACTGATTTAAAAAAAAAAATTGGGAATTTGTTTTATTCACTAAAAAACACCCTCAGACCAAGTTTTGTGAATATTGAAGATGTATTAGTGTTATATCAGCACTTCTACCTGTTTATTTATCCTGGATTTACCCAAATGGTCATGAATCTAGGTGGCAGAAAGTGAAAAGTGGAGTACCACAGGGATCAGTTTTAGGTCCATTACTCTTTATTTTATATCTAAATGATTTAGAGAAAAGAGTAGGTTGTAAAATTTCTAAATTTGCAGATGATACAAAAGTAGTTGCCCTAGTTACAAATATAGAAAATTCTTATAAACTGAGAAAGGATCTTGATAGATTAGTTGCTTGGGCTAGTAAATGGCAGATGGAATTCAATGTTCAAAACTGCAAAGTCATCCATTTTGGTAGAAAAAATGAAAACTTTAGTTATGAGATGCAAGGGAATTGGTTAAGGGATTTTGGCATTATAGTTGGTAGTGATCTCAAATTTTCTAAGCAATGCTTAGAGGCTAGAAATAAGGCAAATAAAATGTTGGGTATTATTAAGAGAAATGTTAGTTACAAGAGTAAGGAAGTCATCTGTAAATTATATAATTCTTATGTTAGGCCTCACTTAGAATACTGCATTGAAGCTTGGTCCCCCCTCACCTTAGACATGATATTGATATGCTTGAAGGTGTGCAATGAAAGGCAACCAAGCTTATCCCTAACCTAAGAAGATTGGAATACAGGGATAGATTAAAGGAATTAGGTATGTTTAGTTTTGAGAGATGTTGTATGAGGGGAGATATGATAGATGTTTTCAGGTTTGGACACTTTAGATGTTCGTAACAGTACCTCATTAGTTAATCTTAAGAAAAATTTAGACACTTTCATGAATGAAAGATAGTTCGTAGATTGTATATAGTGTATATTCCTTGCTTCAATTATATAGGCTACTATGGTGGTAGTAAATAGTTGTATATTAATTAGCTGACTTGAGTTTGACATCTTGCAAGATATTATTATTATTAAAATGTAGCTCATGACTTGGATTACCTCAATAGGCCCGAGTGGCTTCATGTATTCCAAGTGAAATGTAAATGTAGGTCACAGTCCATGGGTCATTTAAAATAGGTAAATATTAAGGGACTAGTTCTTTGAAAAAGCAAAATTTTATTTCAGTATAAAGATTCTGATTTGCCAAAAATTGGTTTCATAGGAAAACTTTACTACCTGGACAGGAGTTAGACACAGTGATATGGTACTCTAACCACACTCATAATGCAACTGATGTAATGGTATTGCAGGTATTTCTTCCAATTACAAAGTTGTACATATATCATTCAGTTATGCATAGGCTATTCCTACATTAACTACAAAATTTCAGACAAATGTAATTTGAGTATGTTTGTGGAAAGATGTTTGTCTCATTAGTAAATGACTTACAAGTATAAACTATTGGATATGATTGTCACTATGATGTCTGCTGATCTGAAAATGTGGGTGGGGTGTCTGGATTGTAAAATTTTTACTGAAATAACTAACCAATCTAAAATGACCATTGAACCTAAGGCAATTTGATCTCTGCAAAACTTATTAGCCAAAGCTTTTAGGGGGGAAAAAAAAATATATATATATATTATGGGCCCTGCAATAGAATAATAAAAGGGCACTTCTTTGTAATAAGCCCTGTACTAGAATAATGAAATTTCTTAATTTTAAATTTGTTAACAATTTGTTTTAGGTTTTGAAGTGCTGTAATAACTGAATGCCCAGTTAGGTCAACTGTATGCCCTTGATGATTGATTAGGTTAAGTCATGATATATTTGTTAGTTTAAATGAAAATATCATGATGACTTAACCTAACCAGTCATCAAGGGTGTATAGTTGACCTAACTGAGCATTCAATAATTTTTACGTAGGTTTTGATTAATTTTAAGCAACTTTTACCAAAAATGTGTTAGTTATAGCTACTGCATGTTTATATATAACCTAAAATGAATTGTTAACAAATTTAAAATTAAGCAATTTTATTATTCTATTGCGAGACCCATTATGAAGTGCCTCTTGAAGTTGGGCAAGTGAGAAATAAATGATCACCCTAAAATGCAGGGCTGTGGAGTCGGTGATAAAATTTGCCAACTCCAACTCTGACTCCAAAAATTTTAACACTCCGACTCCAGAAATCTGACTTGCATAATTACGACTCCGACTCCAACTCCGATGGAATGTTAAGGCCAAATTGATTATGATTAGTTTTATTAGGCCAATGGAGATTCATAAACAAGGCATTTCGTCACCACCACATGACTCATCAGGGTACTTAGTGGCTATAACTATGCCTTAATGGCTTTTTTTCTCTTTATTCAAAAATTACAATAAATCCCAAAATACAAACTGATTGAAGCTTAACCCTTTGAGGACCACGGGACATGTGTGTCCCAGCGAAATAATAATATAAATTGTACAATGATGCAACGCTTCTACAAATACATCTAAATGTTTATGTAGGTATCGTTTAGTTGTTGGAAAATTAACCCCAAAATGGGTCATTTAAGTGACTATAGTTACTAACATATTTAATTGTGAATACCAATAACACCTAAACTTTTAAGTTCAAAGAAACGTATACCGGTTGTCAAAGGGTTAAACAAAATAAGATTATTATTGGTTTAGCAAATTAATAAGATGTTTTTGTATTATTATAAACATCCGTAACAAAATGTACTAACCTAAACTGAATTTGTTTTTAAAAAAGGATTGCTTCCATTAAATCTTCTTTCAGTGATGCTTATCAAAATTATCAAATTGAAATCTAAAAATCTGAAAAAGATTTAGGGTTGCTTGTACAAAATTTTTAAATTTCCTTATTAATTATGTTAATTAATTATAATCCTTATTAATTATAAGCAACTATATTTATATATTATTTATATTTATATATTATTTATGTATTATATATTAAAACATTAGGTTAAATCTATTTTATTCATAAAATTGAGCTAGGCCTAGGCTGCTATGGTTATAATTGAAGGATTTGCACCGACTCCGACTCCATCCAACTATGCACTTCCGACTCTGACTCCACTCAAAATTGACTGACTCCACGACTCCCGACTCCGACTCCACAGCCCTGCTAAAATGACAACCTAACCTGGATGGTAAGACCCAAGAAATTTTGAATGTCTCCGTGGCCTGCATGAATCTGCTTTTTAAAATGTCCCCTAATTATCTGGACTCTCGTGAATGAAATGCAAGTATAAAGTACAAGTACTTCCGTAGAACTGACGCACATTCTAAATAGAGGAGTGAAGTCTGAGTTATCAATGCAGTGACTCAATTCCTGCACAAGTGGAAAAAACTATATTAGTAACCCATATAATAATAATAGCTTAATCTAAAGGATGACTTCAGTCCTGGTGGTAGTGTAGGCCAGACTGCAAAATCTGTGAAATTCTTGCAAAATGGTTTTTTTTTTGGAAAATGTGCGAAGCATTATGAAAAATTTTCACTCATCCACATTGGAAACTACGAGTTTCTAAGGGACCAATCCACAATGAATGACTGTTCATTTCACTGCAGTTTTCAAAGTTCCTTTATCAAGATTTTTTTTCAGTGCTTCTAAATCTGGAGCATAAAATTTGAAGATACATATATATATTTAATTATATAGAGTAAAGTTGCCAATGGTCACGCATTAGTCTTAATGTTGCGCATTTGACTTAAAAAAAAAAAAAAACACAAAATACTGTTACAGTGAAGGAAATAAAATTGATGTGAAACATTACTTCCAGTAACTTTGTTACTAGAAGTAATGTTACACATCGATTTCATTTTGTTCCTAGAAGTAATATTTTGCATGAATTTTATTTCCTTCACTGTAAAGGTATTTTGTAGGGAGTTTTTTTTAAGTCAAATCCGCAACATTAGGACTGATGCATGACCATTGGCAACTTTACCCTGGGTACCAATCTACTTAAAAAGAAGTAGGTTAGAAATGCACCACTGCATTGGCATTGATGTCAGTGATATTGGCCATTTCACTGATGCAGTGGCATCAGTAAAATTTGTCTAATACTTTGCCAATACCACAGTCTCTATATTCATTAAGTTAATGGAATGTAAATATTAAAGAATGATTAAAATTAATTTTCTTCCGTATAAAGTGAAAGAGTATTTGGTACTGGAGGCAACATCTACGAGCCTATGAGAAACAGGATGTGTCTAGTAATGAGGAAAATAATATTGTTATGAAGAATATATAATAAAAGTTTTTTTTCATCTAACACGCGTTAAAGTTTTAAATGTTTTACATCAATTTGCCTGTCAGCATTTGAATAATAATAATGACAAGTATAGACTAGCTTGTTTTTAATTGTATTCCTAGTCCACTGCAAAAATTAATCTTGAAAAAAATTCCATATTGCATTTATCGGGCTATGTAATTATATATTTACAATATTTATGGAACCAACAAGATTGGTATGAGCTGATATTCATTGGCCAATGCATTGGTATCAGGAATTGGTGCATCTTGAGTAATGTGGTGGTCAGTGGTTCCCAACCTTTTTGAAGCCACTTTCCCCCTTTCACCAAACAATATTTTTGAATGGATATAAAACTTAGCAACCAATATGATGGTTAGTGACTGTATATATGTATCTGAAAAATAATCACAATACTTATTACTGTAATAATAATAATCTGATTTTACGTAACATTGCAATTGCTGCAGTGGAGTTAATACTTTAGTTCACATGTCATTCAGTCATTTCTCCTTGTGCCCCCACCCTTTTTCTGTGAATGCTCCCCTAAACTTTACAGATGCCCACTGTGGGGTGGTACCACTCAAGTTGAGAACCACTGGTGTAGGCCATAGGCATCAATTTTTATATATAAAATTTAGGTTGCTTTTCTTTGCAGAGTGCGTACATTGGTTCAGTTTAGATTCTTTCATTATATTCAGATAGAATTTTCAGGAATTTTCTGAGTTTCCAAAAAATGCATTTATAAACTCGTATTAAGCCCCAAGTTTTAAAAATATTTTCTTTGGTAGTGAGACCCTTTTTCAGTACTGTATTAAATATAAAACATAGAAGCATATATTTTTATATTTTAACTTATCGCTGGGTGGGGTATGATAGACTTTAAAAGTTTTATATTTCTACACTTTTCCAGTAGTTGATGAGATTGAAAGGGTAAATATTAAGTTTTGTGGATACTGGTTTTTAGACAGTTGAAATTTGTTACAAAGATCCTGATTGGCTGAAACTGGTCACATGGGAAATAACTAACCAATCTTAAATGATCACCTAACCCAGCATAATCTGGTCTCTGTGAAGCTTAATATTAGCCAATTAAAAATGTAGGCTATTGTTTTTAAATGTATTAAGAAGCTCAAGAAACTTGTAAGTAAAAGGCTTTTATAAGATGGATAAGATCCAGGGTCAATCTTTGGGAACATGCATTCAAATGTGATACTTTCTACCAAATTTTCTCATATTTTATTGTGATTGTCATCATTTATCAGAGTTGTTTTTAAACGTGTTTGTGTTCACCTTAAAATTTAAAATTCAGATTTTACCATGAAAAGTTCATTGCAATTATTTTGGTGAAATTCCAGGATCCAGATGCAGTTGGGAAACAGTTCAGGGAACTCTACTAACTAAACCAAACCTAACTTAACCTAATACAGTATATTGCTAAGCTATTATGAACTGTCTTTGAACTGCATCTGGATTTTGGAAATTTGCTATAATTTTAAATAAATTTTCTTGTCATAAAGCATTGATGGTGTTAAGAGTAGTGAGAGCTTTGTAGCTAAATAAAATATTCAGGGAGGGACTGGTCTTATTCTTTCCTGTATGACTAAGGTTTTCACCTCAAAGAACATTGAGCTCTTGCATGGTAATCTTTGCAACAATAGTACTTATAATTTTTACTGAAATTAACTATGACTTTTTTGTGGTGAAATTGCAGATACCAGATGGAATTTCACCCTTTTAATACTTTTTTACTGTTGAAAGTATTAGATATTAGGTATGTGGTCTATGAATAAGGAATTATTGGGAAACTTTCCAAGAAAGATTTTTATAATAAAAAAATAATGTTAACTTTAGTCAAGATTTTTCTTCTATACCCTATTTTAGATTGTAAATTACAGTTCACTCTTGACTATCTGTACAACTATGATGTCAAACATCAATTATCCACACAAAATTGGCTGTATGACATCCATCATGTACTGGTAATTTTTCTATAATTGTTTAATTGTTTTCTATTTTCTATACATATTTTGCAGTTTTTATTTATGTACTACTACACTGGTATGCATATGAAATTTTTTTGTCTGCTGTGAGGGTTTTTTCAACTCGTATTATATAATTCGACCATGCTGAATTCGAAAATGACATTGGTTTTCCTCAATCAGGTCAGGTTTTTTCTCTATTGGCCATTTATTATAAGTCCAATTTTATCCCCAAATTTATTGATTTTTTTAGCTTAAACACTGTAGATACGAGTAATATTATAAGAACACTCATGAAAAATGAAAACATTGTGTGAATAAATACTTTTATTCATACAATGAATATGGAAAAAAGTTTATTGAGGAAGGAATGAAGTTTTTTTGGCTTTCCGTCTATGTTTTTCTTCGGACACGTCTCGCTCGCTTCAAACACCAGCAATAGTCCACCAGCATATTGATATCCCAGTTTCCCTGGTACCTCTCTTCCATTATTTTGATATCTTGGTGAAATCGTTCACCCTGTTCCTCACTATAATCCCCGCAATTTTCAGGAAAATAGTCCAAGTGGGACCACAAAAAGTGCATTTTTATGGACATGCGCGACCCATGAGCTTTGAAAGCTTCCATCAAGTTTTCGACAACGGACTCGTATTCTGGACTTCTACGCTTGCCAAGAAAATCAGTGACAACTGATTTGAATGCCTGCCAGGCATTCTTCTCAGTTGGAGTCATTGCGTTTTTGAACCGAGTATCCTTGATCAAAGTTCGAATTTGAGGACCATCAAAAACCCCAGCATTTAGTTTAGCATCAGATATATGAGGAAATTTACTCTCGAGATATCGGAATGCTGAACCCTCCTTATTCATTGATTTGATGAAATTTTTCATCAAGCCCAGCTTAATATGAAGTGGTGGGAGCAAAATTTTTGTTGGTGGTACAAGGGGCACTGAAACGACATTATGCGACCCAGGTTCAAAATTCTCTCTGGATGCCCATTCACGCTGTGCATAGTGCTTCTCATCCGCTCGGCTATCCCATTTGCAGAGGAAACATGGGTATTTCGTGTATCCCCCTTGCATTCCCAATACAAATGCCACAATCTGAAAAAAAATGAAAATATTTAAAGAATTTAGAGAATTTGTTCTATCAGATAAAAAAATCTATGCATTGGACTGTATCACTTCTGTGGGGAAGTTAAGTGTTCTTATACGCTCTCAAATAACCTTTGGAAAAACAACATAGTCAATAGCAATAGTTTACTTATGATATTAGTATTACCTTCAAATCTCCACAGATCCTCCAGTTATGTTGGTCGTATACGAGAGCATCCAGTAAAATTTTCATGTTATCGTAGCTCTCAGTAAGTTGTACGGAATGTGCTACAGGGACTGATGCAACCCTATTCCCAATGTTGAGAAGTACTGCTTTCAAACTTCGTTTAGACGAGTCTATAAATAGCCTCCATTCTGATGCGTTATATGGCAGGCCCAAGGATTCGATTAGCCCCTCAACATTGCAGCAGTACACTAAGGAAGAGGTATTTTCGTGCACTGCAATAAACTTGCGGAATTCTTCCTCTCGTTTCCTATACCAGGAGAATGTTGTTCCCGGAGCCAGCAAGTTGTCCTCTCGAAGTCGTGAGCCCCAAGATCTCGGCAGCTAATTTGGAAAGTCCTAAATCCCTGATAAGATCATTAAGTTTGGCCTGATTGAGAGGCCTCGGCTCATTTGAAGCAGTATTTTGAGGTATATACGACTGGGACTGGTCATTGACATTGGTCATTGATTCATCATCAGAATCATCGAAGTCCAGGGTTTGAGGTGGGTTGGGTATTGGAATTCCTGGACCATGGGGTACAGGTCTCATAGCAGAAGGAATGTCAGGGTATACAACAATATGTTTATTCTTCTTGTTAACTCCTGAAAATAGAAACACAGAAACATGGATATAAAACTTGCATATGAAATAGAAGAAGCATTCAGACAGTGGCGGCTTGTGAGGGAAGGCTGCGGTCTTTAAGATATGAAATAGGTCGATGGAGTCTGTATATTTTCTTTCTTTTTCATTCATATTGTCCCTTCTGGGACAATATGAATGAAAAAGAAAGAAAATATACAATCATTGTATATGTAAATGTAACTTGTATAACAATATGTATGTGTAAATGTATTTTCTATAACAATATGTATATGTAAATGTATGATTACCATTATGGTGAATATTATGCTATATATGGTGAATATTACATTATGGTGAATATTATGTCAAGTTTCATACGAGGATTTCAAAATATTTAAGAAAAATAAATTTATAAGCCCACCTTGGAGGTTTGTCATGCAGAAATAGCAATCTGTCACGTGATCCTTTCCTTCTCTCCAAATCATGGGAATTCCAAAAGGCAAAGATTTCGCTCTGCCTTTGCTCCATCTTCTCAAATTTTCAATGCACGTCTTGCAGCACATATATGGGGTGAAATTTTTGTCCTGGTCCCCTAGCTTAATTCCAAAGTATGCTCTATACATTGTCTTCACAAATTTAGTGATTTGGGACTGGTTATTTGGCATGGTAACCATCCCACATATGTAGCAGAATCTATTGGGATCATTTTTACACGCTCTATTCATTATGAAATATTTTATCTATATTCCTGAAAAGTAAAAAAAGATATTATACAAGTGAAACAAGTGATGATAGATGTTACTGTTCCAATTCCGCTTTGACAAAATCACGAAAAATTCTATTTTACTTATGAGGCCATAGCTGGATAACCTGAGCTGATTGAGAAAAACAGATTGCAGATTCAAAATCAGCAGGAAAAACTCTATAAGAATCACTTACAAAACCCTTGACAGCAAAATTGATGCATACCACTGCTATATATTTTTTATATTTATATTTTTTCTCTAAGTGAATGTCAAGTATCCGCATTTTTCCACTATCTGCATGCCTCTAGGAATAAACATGTGTGGATAGTAGAGAGTATACTGTAGTTTCTGTAAGTCACGATATACTGTAGTTCAGGAATTGCGGTTAAAGTTTAGATTTTAGCTAAATAAACAGTGAATGACTAGTCCAGTTCTCATTTGCAAAGTACATAATTTCTAAAATGTACATTATTCGAAGCCTACAACATCTTAAATATGTTCTGAAATGATAGTGAACAATAAGTTTGTGTTGAGAGAGCCAAAACAAATTGTTCTACCACAATAAACCATAAAAATAAGTTTACTCAGTTAACTAGCTAGTTACTATACAAGTAATGTAGTACCATATTGCTAAATCTGTTGCTATAATACGTATGATGTATAGGTGTAGTTTACATTTTGGAAATACTGTACTTTTTTAATGATTCTGGGCATACTTTTTAAATTGAAGGGGAACTGAAATCCGCTGTCATTGTTTATGTAGTATCCAGCTTGTTCCGATTCCTCTTCTGTTACCTAGGAGAAGCTGCAATTAAAATGATCATACTAATTAAAAGAATTTTGTTATTAATTTCATCCTCCTCTGATTTTTGAGGTAGTAATAGTTTTAGTTTATGGTATAAAGATTAAAAAAAAAGAGGCCTTGGCTACTTGTAATTTTGGTTCATTTAGATTTAATACATAGGCCCTTATCGTTCATCCTTTGAATGTTTATTTGGTAGGTGAGCCGTAGAAAGTTTATTAAAAAGTAAAAAAATTTAGATATACAGACTTTAGGTCTCATGTTTTTAATTTGTTTTAAGAGAGACTTATATTTTGTATCAGGTGATTTTTTTCATTTATTTGACCATTATTATACAGTATATACAATGGAATGGTCAGACAAATAAAAAAAATCACCCAATAGTATCATAATTCTTCAGAAATTAGGGATATTTAAGTGATCCCAGGTATGGTACTATAGCTATAATTTTAGTAAAATAAAATGAAATATGTACTGTAAGCATGGTGTCATAACTAATTAGTATTACAACTCAATTGAGCCAAGTTTAATACCGAGTATCTCCTTACAAATTTTTCTGTCACTATTTAGACTTCTGTTATTGCTTAAAATATGAAAAATAAGTTTGATGGTCCTACGGGTCAGTATTCAAAGGATCTTAATGTTTGGCAGAAGTCACTTTTATATTACAGTATATATTTTGTCTTTAGCTTCGTATGGTGTCATATTTGGAAATTTAAAATAAAAAATTCAGTTTGTACTACCAAAAGGAATTAAAATAATTTGTATAAAATGAGATTCTGCATTATGACTGCTACTAGTTGGCTAGTACAAAATGGTAAACTATAAATCTAACTCGGCTTAGACTGTTGGGTGGGACTTCAGTTTATATTTGATTTATCACTCGAGGAACTGGCCATTCTTAATGGTAACCCTTTCTTTCTGTCTTTTTCAGAGTTTGAATAGTGAAATAATTTACATATCTGTAACACCTATTTATCATTTTTTGCTTAGGTAATATAAACTTGAAGGTGCTTTCCACTACTGAGTGAATTTGCAATTTCTAGGATACTCATAATCCATTAGATCTACTCTAGGTTGTAGTCATTTTCATCTTTGGAATTAATACAGTAAACTCGTATTAGGTAAGTATTAATGTTTGATTTTGAATCATTTAAAATCTTCTGGTATTTCTAGATAAAAAAAGCAGCTTAAATTTACTTTGGAGTAACTGTAAATAATTGGCATTATGAAAGAGGTATCCCGATACTGTAGTTCTTTGAAATATTTACAGCTTCAATGCTTAGTTAAAAAGTATATTCAATAAGCAACACTCGTGATGTCATTGTCAGCCATTTTTTTTAAATAGTCTAATATGATACAGTACTGTACTCTAAATCTTCATTTGTGTTGTAAACTTGCGCCGTGTTTGTTAAGTGGAGTTTGGCATAAATATTAAGGAGAACCCTACCATACCAAGATTATATACTGTAAGGCATAGATTTATAATTGGCTAGTTGAGTTGTCTTCTAGTTTGTAGAGTGTTAGTTTCTTTGGCCCGTTTCTCAACCAGGTTTGCCATGTGTGTCCTATTTTCTCTAAATTATTATTATTGTGGTACTATTGAAGTTTGTATTTCTGCACTCGTACTTTGAGAGGTGTAAGTCTCGCATAAGCTAGCCATATTAGGCCTATTTCATATAGGCAATTAATACAAGTTCCCAAAATGATAGATTCATCATTAGTTAATTTAATAAAATGCTAATTAGTTATGAATTTAATTTAGGTCCGTGTTCATAAGGCAATATTTGACTTAACAGACCTTTTTATGAGGAAGTTCCTTGCTGACACACAAACTACTATAAAATATTTGTGGCCTCATGACAGTAGGTAACTTTTTCTACTCCTGTAATTTGAAGACCACTCTTTCATCTTTTCTTAGCCTAGTTATAACTTATCATATCTAATAATTAGATGTGGTAGGCTGTAAAAGATACTCTCCATCCATGTTTAGCAAAGTATAGGTCAGGATTCCCATATGGCTTCTAAGGGATGAGAATAACTAACATGAAACAAAAATTGGGGTGTTGTGAGTAGATAAATACAATTAAAGTTTGTCTGAAAACCTTCAGAAAAAATTGCTTATTTATAAAATTGTTTGCTAATGGGTTACAAGAAGTACTGCTAGACCACATTACCTTTTTGTTACCTATTATGTAAATAATTGCTGAATATAGATTAATTTTGTAATATCAACTACCTGTACTGTATGTACTTTATGAAGTTGTTACAGTGTGTTCAGCTTCACTGTAGGCTATTAGATCCCCCAAGTGTGAATGCAACACAGGCATCTTTCAGGTGAATTGTACATTAGCTTACTGAAGCTTTTTGGTGATTACCAGTATATGAGGTTCAGTCAGTAAATTTGTGGAATTGTTCCAGTAACCTCTAAATTGAGCATTGTTTTTTTCAAGAGCCCACCATGTGTGCAAAAATTCAAGGTATATCGATTTTGAAAAAAACCTTACAGAAATGTTAATATCCCTGCAAAACAACAGAAAAACGCAATGTAAAACGTACATCAAGACTTAATATGCTTAAAGTAACTAACAGGCACAAACTTTGGACATCAGCAAGAAACAACATCACTCATATACAAACAATATATTTACTCAGTTATGGACTATGCTAGCCCATGCTAGGCACCCATTATTTCACACACACACACACACACACACACACACACACACACACACACACACACACACACACACACACCTTACAAACAATACAAAACAATGCACTTTGCAGAAAAAACTAGTGATGAGAGACATAGTATACATGTATAACAAACTTGGAAAGAATAAAGCAAAATTTAGTAAAGAATTCATTTTCTTTACTCTTGATTGAAAGAAAATCCTAAAATAACTTTTTATCAAAACATTTGAAGGACAGGACCGGAAATAATTTCATTATATACTTCCAATCCCAAATTGTTGGACAAATTAATAAAGAAAATAAGGTACAAAAAGAAATGACAGTATTAAACAGCAGATTTTGACGAAAGATAATAATAAACTGATAAGGAGCTAAAAACCTCAATGTATGTCAACAGTTAGCAGCTAATGAGGAAGCTTCTAACAGTGGCTGTATCCTCCAGTGTGGGACACGTCAAACCTAAACATCAAGGCACTGGTGGCCAAACTTCCTCAAATCTCCATGCAGTGGGCTGTCTATGGTTGGCCAGACTGGCAGTCAGTGGCCTGTTGCGTGGCATGGTCAGAGTGCTGATAAGCTCTTGGAGCTGGACCTATACCAGCGTGCTATTTTTAAAATTTATGGGGAGCAATTGCGTGCTCCCTGGACAACTCTTATTCTCCAGTGACATTAAGACTAATCCAGGCCCCAATAGGACCATGAGACACATACAGAAGCATAATATTAATATATTACAGTACAACGTAGATGGCCTCTCAAACAAAATCATGCAGCTTAGGGAATTCATACACAAACAAAACATTCACATAGCACTTATACAAGAAACAAAACTAAAACACACACACAAAACACCCACCATCCCTGACTTCACAGCGATCTGTCAAGATTGTACTTGGGGTCATAGGGGTGGACTCATCACTTACATGTGTAAAAGCATTAGCTACACTGATGCCACCCAAAACATTACAAACACAATCCAAGCAGATAACATGATAGAAATACAGGCAGTTAACATTAAAACATACGCAAAACACAACACCACACATCAACATTTACATCCCACCAGATAGTTCACCTCAGGTGCCAGTCAATTACAATTCACAGTTACACAATCTGGCCTCTCTCACTAATGTCATCTTAGGAGGAGACTTCAACGCTAGACACTAGTTGGTACCTGCACAACCAAAGCAACACCAGAGGCGCCAACATAGCCACACAACTAAACAGCCTCTTCATTCTTAACAATACAGAAGAACATACACTCATACCACATCAAGCAGGATACTCAAACTCCCCAAACTTAACATTCTGTTCCCCCTCACTAGCAACACACACATACTGGAGAACAGAAAAACAACTCATCGGACCACCTGCCCATCATCATTACAACATATTCTACACTCTGCCGCAACAGCCTTAGGCACACTTACAGAAATTACAAGAAAGCTGATTGGGAACAGTTCAAAATAGACTAAGGAACAATTCACCACATTAAACAGCACACCTATCATAAACATCAATATAACACTCAAGACATTTAATCAGATCATCAATAATGCAAACAAATACATACCCAAGGGCAACATTAGGAAATATAACCCAAATTACACTAGAGAAATAGCCCACCTCATAAGGCAACGTAACAACCTCAAACACCACACACAGAAGCCATAAAACAGCAGATACAACAGCTCAACACAAAAATAAACAACAAACTCAAAGAAAAACAAACCAAAACATTTAGGGAATTCATAACAACACTAAACTACTTCACAGATACATCCAGGCTATACAAGACTATAAACGGAATTACCCACTCTAACTGTGGCATTCACACCTCACACGTGGCTATCTTTCGCAGCCAAAATAATATCCCAACATATACACAACAAGCTAACATTCTAGTTAATCACTATGCAAAGATAAGTCACTTAAACAAAGACAACAACCAGAAACACGCAGACAGACAAACAGCCAGACACAAGAAAACCTACAGACTCGACATGACCATTACACCCTTCAATACAGACCAGACCACCAAGATCATCAAAAACATTAAGAATTCAAAGGCTAATGGACCAGACAACGTATCTAACATACACCTTAAACACTTGGGCCCGCAGGGAATACTAGCTCTGACAAACATCAGCACATATTCATACCAACACTGTATTATTCCTAACATATGGAAATGGTAAAATTATTACACAACTCAAACCAAACAAAAATTCAACAGAACCAGCATCCTTTAGACCCATTACTTTACTATGCACACCTTTCAAAGTAACAGAAAGACTAATCTTACAAATCACCAACCCACACATACCACTATTGCCTATTCAACATGGATTCAGACCTCATCACTCAACCACGACATTGCTCACTACCCTCATGCAGCACATCATGGATGGCATCAACTCCAGATGACCAGCTCAACATACACTATTAGCAACAACAGACATTAGTAAAGCATTTGATGCTATCCCACGCTTCCCTCTCATAAACAAAATACTCGACACACAAACATGCACAATAACACCAAAAGGTGGCTGAGCAACTATCTTTCAGGAAGATACTCACATGTCACATTTAATGGCAAGTCATCCAAAAACAAGCTTTTTCCGAATGGGGTTCCTGAAGGATTTGTTCTCTCACCAACACTGTTCAACTTATACATGCAAGACATTCCAACACCCATAGATAACAAGCTTACTTTATCATATGCAGATGACATCACTAACATCCACCCACAACAACATTGACACCACCGCTACAAATAACCTACAAACATACAGTACATAAACAGTATACAAGACTGGCTCTCACACAATAGACTTAAAGTAGTGCCCACAAAATCAACCATCACGTTGCTAACAAGCAACACAAAAGAACACCACATAACTCCACAGCTTACACTAAACAACACCAACATTCCACACACTCACAGGACCAAAATACTTGGGGTCACATAACACATCATTATCTTTTGCAAACCACATTCACAACATTAAAAACAAATGTACGTCAAGACTTAACACGCTTAGGGTACTAACAGGCACAAACTTTGGAACCAGCAGGAAACAATATCACTGATATACAAACAATATATTCGCTCAGTTATGGACTATGCTAGCCCATGCTGAGCACCCATTATCTCTCACACACACACACACACACACACACACACACCTTACAGACAATACAAAACAACGCCCTTCGTACATGGGCGCCCGCAGGATTTTTCCAAGGGGGGGCAAAATTTAATGTAGTAATAGGTAGGGACCGGAGCAAGCAAAAAACTTTTGACCCCTTAGGAACCAGCAGGTTAATTCTAAGCAAGTTTAGTGTTGCATTTTCTGTAATGGAAAATGCAAATATATATAGTATATACATACAATGCACATGATAATTTTAAGGGGGGACTTCTGAACAAATAAAATGGTAGCAACCTTTTATCATGCACACAAATAAAATTTTTCACCCTTTAGGAGGCAGTTGGATACTTTTCAGCAAGTTTAGGATATAAATATTTTCTTAGAAAATATTTAATATATTTTCTTGGCATTTCCGGGGGGGGGGGGCAGGCGCCCCCCTTGCCCCTACCTGCGGGCGCCCCCCCCTTGCCCCTACCTGCGGGCGCCCATGCCTTCGTATCATTACAGGATGTACTCAAACAACACCAATAGAACACCCAGACACAGAAACAATAATACTAAAAGTTAGGGAACATTTAGACATGAGGGGAACACAATTCATGGCAGCAGCAACAACTAACCCACAACACCCTTGCCACTAAATGTTCAATCATGCACCAACACCTCGCACCATTAAGGTAACACCAGAGAGACATTACAACCAAATACTCCATTCCATACCATGTCCCACAGACATCACAACCAAATACTCCATTCCATGTCCCACAGACATCACAACCAAATACTCCATTCCATGTCCCACAGACATCACAACCAAATACTCCATTCCATGTCCCACAGACATCACAACCAAATACTCCATTCCATACCATGTCCCACAGACATCACAACCAAATACTCCATTCCATACCACGCCCCACAGACATCACAACCAAATACTCCATTCCATACCACACCCCACAGACATCACAACCAAATACTCCATTCCATACCACGCCCCACAGACATCACAACCAAATACTCCATTCCATACCACGCCCCACAGACATCACAACCAAATACTCCATTCCATACCACGCCCCACAGACATCACAACCAAATACTCCATTCCATACCATGCCCCACAGACATCACAACCAAATACTCCATTCCATACCACGCCCCACAGACATCACAACCAAATACTCCATTCCATACCACGCCCCACAGACATCACACAGTACAGAAAACACACACACACACACACACACACACACACACACACACACCTAACCCACAAAGCACTGATAAGACTCGGTCCAAATGCAATCCTAGGTGCGAAGCCGCCACCCATTGACAGGTCAAAGACCAGCCTGAGCAGATCGGATCGAGTTAACTTAGCACGATTTCAATGTGGACATCACCCAAACTTACCGACATATAAACACAGACTAGACAACTCCACAGACGAGACCTGCCACCTGTGCCATGACATACCACAAACAATTGAGCACATTAAGATAGGTTGTACCGCTCTAGCACAACAACCAACACAACATAACATCACTAGTGCGCTGAAGTCTGAACCTCTGGTCCACTCCGGAGAGGGTGATCGGTTACGTGCGTGCCGCCGCACAGTGCCACAAATGGGTTAAAAAAATGGCCAAAATTATTTTTTTCTATTGTACTTAGTTTTATGTAGTTGAAATGTTTAATTATGATTTATTTTAATACAAAATTATGTTTAGTACCTTTTGTATATATGTAATGGTGACATATTGAGTGATTTTTCTATAAATAATAATAATAATCCAAATCAATAGGTTATGACCTACTGTAGTTTCTTAAGTTTCTCAAATTACTAAAAATATACTAAACAGATAATTGTTAATTAGGCCTATGTTTTGCAGATTTTGTCAAATGACATACTAAAATAAGTATGGTTTCATTTTAATCACTATACACATCTATTGTTTAAAACATTATTTGATAACCTGCCACTATATCAGAAGGGGTAAATAAAAAACATCGTAATACCTCTTAAAGTTTATGAAATTAATTCCCCCAAAATAAGTGTGACAACTGATATGAAAAAGTGTAAATAGTGTAAACAAAATTACAAAAACTTCATATTTAGAACATATCTTCCTCATCAGAACTAATATTTAAATTCTCTGATATTTCACTCTCTTTTAAAAGTGAACGTGCCTCTTCTGACATCTCTCTCAATTTGGGGTTTCTATTCTTTTTTCGAACTGTACTAATGACTGGATCACTTGATACTAAAAGATAATGAATTTGATCTTGCATAGTATTCAGTCGAGATGTTTTTCTGGAATGATGGAGACGAACATTTCTTATTACTTTATGTAGACATTCTTGGCATTCTTCTGAATAAGAACCAATTGGATATAGATGATTTTTCATCACCAAACCTCCATGTAGAAGTACTTTGTGTACTGAAGCAGGAATTTTATACCATGGATATAAATTTACAATAGTCGTAGCAGCTTTTCGACAATAAGATTCAAATTTTGCAATGTCAACTTGGTTTTGACAACTGAGAACCTGCAAGATACAATAGAGCATATCAATTACTTTCTTGTTCACACCTGTGATTTCGGAAAATATCTCTGCATTTTGGAAAGCTCTTGCTGTGTTTCCATCATTTGTGTTTCCAGCCCCTGCTTTCGGATGATCCACCAGTAAATGAAGTCGTTTTCTGAAGTCCCACTTGATCTGTTTTTTCTGGCTTGCACACACTTCTTTTCCTCTTCAGTTCTAGCCATCCATTTTTTAGTTTCTAATTTATATCCAATATGTAAGATAAATTCAAAAAATCTAATCCAGCAATGCAATATTGAGAGACCATATTCAACAGCATCAGTATTAATTATTTCTTTTTTCAAGAGAAAATCAATGTCATTCATTTGGGATGGTTTTGCTAAACATAAATTACATGACTGTGTTGAAGTAGTATCTGTAATTGCATTGATAGCCTTTCCATCAAGCATAGTTAGAGATAACTCGTATTTCATGGCAATTTCAACTTCAGTATTTTCTCCTACTCTAACTTTGAGTGGTGTAACTGGGAATCACGCATCACTCTTCTTGCAGACTTAGTTAGTTAATACATGAAAAACATGTTCTAACACGCAAAGTCGCAAAAAAGTTTTTTCTTTGATTTACTTAAAGGTTGCATTAATGTTTAACACAAAAATTACATTCCCCAAAATCCCCCATTTTTTGTTTTGCTAATTTTACACATTTTCTAGATAATTTAATCTGTAATCTATGATATTGCCATAGTTTTTTTTAATTAATGCTATCTTTTTAGTTTTCAATAAAAAAATATGCATGAAAATGTTCTAAACTGTTTATTCTTTCAATAGAACTAAGCAGAACATGAAACTACAGACAATTTTTTGTGATATAGTAACTTCAAGCAAGTTGTTAGAACAAACATATTTTGTCCCCTCCAAGATATTTTAAGACAATGTATATTATTTCGTAGATTTTTCTTGCCTTAATGTAAGAGAATAAAATTTCAAATACTGTACTTAAATCAGTAAGTAGAAGTGTTTTATTTTGACGTGGAAATGGTTTTAATAGAATTTACTTAAATTTGTTATTTTTGGTTTTTGGCCATTTTTTAACCCATTTGTGGCACTGTGCGCCGGCTTGCTCGATCAGGGTGGGCAGATTGGCTAACCAACAACAACAACAGAAAAACGTAAGACATTTTAAGTTGGATACTTACTGGTGGCACTGGTAGGCTCTCTGGCAAAATCGTCAATTGACGATATTCGCAGTTAGTGGTAAATCGTCAATTGACGATATTCGGTTAGTGGTAAATCGTCAATTGACGATATTCGCAGTTAGTGGTAAATCGTCAATTGACGATATTCGCAGTTAGTGGTAAATCGTCAATTGACGATATTCGCAGTTAGTGGTAAATCGTCAATTGACGATATTCGCAGTTAGTGGTAAATCGTCAATTGACGATATTCGCAGTTAGTGGTAAATCGTCAATTGACGATATTCGCAGTTTGTGGTAAATCGTCAATTGACGATATTCGCAGTTTGTGGTAAATCGTCAATTGACGATATTCGCAGTTTGTGGTAAATCGTCAATTGACGATATTCGCAGTTTGTGGTAAATCGTCAATTGACGATATTCGCAGTTTGTGGTAAATCGTCAATTGACGATATTCGCAGTTTGTGGTAAATCGTCAATTGACGATATTCGCAGTTTGTGGTAAATCGTCAATTGACGATATTCGCAGTTTGTGGTAAATCGTCAATTGACGATATTCGCAGTTTGTGGTAAATCGTCAATTGACGATATTCGCAGTTTGTGGTAAATCGTCAATTGACGATATTCGCAGTTTGTGGTAAATCGTCAATTGACGATATTCGCAGTTTGTGGTAAATCGTCAATTGACGATATTCGCAGTTAGTGGTAAATCGTCAATTGACGATATTCGCAGTTTGTGGTAAATCGTCAATTGACGATATTCGCAGTTTGTGGTAAATCGTCAATTGACGATATTCGCAGTTTGTGGTAAATCGTCAATTGACGATATTCGCAGTTTGTGGTAAATCGTCAATTGACGATATTCGCAGTTTGTGGTAAATCGTCAATTGACGATATTCGCAGTTTGTGGTAAATCGTCAATTGACGATATTCGCAGTTTGTGGTAAATCGTCAATTGACGATATTCGCAGTTTGTGGTAAATCGTCAATTGACGATATTCGCAGTTTGTGGTAAATCGTCAATTGACGATATTCGCAGTTAGTGGTAAATCGTCAATTGACGATATTCGCAGTTAGTGGTAAATCGTCAATTGACGATATTCGCAGTTTGTGGTAAATCGTCAATTGACGATATTCGCAGTTTGTGGTAAATCGTCAATTGACGATATTCGCAGTTTGTGGTAAATCGTCAATTGACGATATTCGCAGTTTGTGGTAAATCGTCAATTGACGATATTCGCAGTTTGTGGTAAATCGTCAATTGACGATATTCGCAGTTTGTGGTAAATCGTCAATTGACGATATTCGCAGTTTGTGGTAAATCGTCAATTGACGATATTCGCAGTTTGTGGTAAATCGTCAATTGACGATATTCGCAGTTTGTGGTAAATCGTCAATTGACGATATTCGCAGTTTGTGGTAAATCGTCAATTGACGATATTCGCAGTTTGTGGTAAATCGTCAATTGACGATATTCGCAGTTTGTGGTAAATCGTCAATTGACGATATTCGCAGTTTGTGGTAAATCGTCAATTGACGATATTCGCAGTTAGTGGTAAATCGTCAATTGACGATATTCGCAGTTAGTGGTAAATCGTCAATCGTCAAATCAGACAATAGCAGTTTAGAAGTTAAAAACATATTACAATAATTCATTTCACCTAGTTATTGACTGAACCTTTATATATCTACATATAAAGTTTAGACGTATGTAGCTGCAAATTTTGCTTATAATATCCATTATGGTAGTGAAGTAACTAAATAGCCTACTTAAGGTAGGCCTAATCATTTATTCATTAGGCGTACTTGTATGTGTAGGTGAATTCTTAAGTTTATGGAAATATTTAGTTTCTCTCGTTACGCTTATATTTTGCTGGTACTAACTTGCTTTTATAAATAAAAGCCACAGTAATGAGTTGTTCACCTCTAATAAATATTGTGAAAGTGATTAAACTGAACAAACGTGACCCCATTAACTGTTTTAAGAGTTACTTTGATTTTTGCCAAAGTAAACTATGATACCCATTGAAAATTTGCATTTGTGCTGATAAACTGTAGGTTTAGAGTTTGGCTTCTTTTTGAAACTGACCTTATACAGTAATCATTTGAAGTGTGGAGCTAATAATAATAATGAGTGAGTGAGTGAGTGCAACTACTGTTTTCTGTGAAGTTCAAACAAGATAAACATTGTCACTCCGGTCCCGAGGAAATAGGGGGCCTAAATGATGAGAGAGGACGCAAATTGGATATGCAGAAGCAATAGAGGTGATGTATATATATTTATTGTATTCTACTTTAGATTTAAACTAATAGGGAGTATCCCTAATGCGATACACTCACTGCATGGTGAATTGCTGTGTGTGTGTGTGTGTGGTACTGTTTTGTGCCAAAAGGCAGTAGCTCGAAAATTTATTTTTGTGCCAAGAGGCAGTAACTCAAAAAAATATTTTTTATAAATTTATTACTCGAGTTTTAGCCAGAAATTATTTTTTTCCCCTTAGAAATACTATTTTTGTCATAGTTAGTCAGAAGAAATACTTTGACCATTTTGTGATACAAGGCAGCAACTAACTCGTCAGTATATTTTGACAGAAGACAGTACCATACTTTGTAGTGGTAAGGTTACTTCAAATGCCTAGCTTCTATTTAACATAGGCCTATTGCATTTAAAGTTTTTGAGAGCCTGATTAATTGATTAGTGTATTATAGAAGTATTTAAATGGTGATACAGCATCGAATAGATAGATGCGTTATTTTACAAAGTTGCAAAAACTTGTTTGGATTTTTTTTACTCTTTTGTTTTTTTACTGTACTGACAAAATAAGCTTAGACCTTCATCGTACCTTCATTTTACTTTCCTGATGTATATTTTCACGTAACATAATTTATTATAATCTTCACGTGTACATATACCTGACAGGCTCGGAATATACTCCCGTGAATAGAAACATAAACGGCTACTTATTTGCTATGCCTGTTCATATATATAGGCTTTGACCTAGGTCTGTGCTTAACAGTAACAATATCTGCTTTTATGCTGTCTTTTTATGTACTTCATAACGTGTATTCATTCGCTCAGCCTCCAAATAAGTTCGCGTTCTTTCCAATTATAAATAATAGGCTTTATTGGCCCTACATACGTCGATAAAATTAAGTATGTAGGCCCAATTCAGTGTTAATAGGGTGTATGGTCGGTAGTTTTTTGAGGGTCTGAATTAGGAATGTGGTTTTTATTTTTAAAGAAAAAGTATGACTTAGTTAGTGGTAAAATGGAAGAAGTTGCTATACAGTATAGGCCGAGGCTTATCGTTTTAGCTGTGAATGCACACTAAATGCAGAGCGTGAATCTTGCACATTTCGGTTGATTGCATTTTCGTGTTTACCAAAATTTTTAGTTTTATTTGATTTTTCTTTTTAGTATTACGTTTCATTGCTTATTTTTTCAATTCTTTCAAATAATTATATAAAGGCAGGTAAGAGTTATTTGGAAACTTAATTACCTCGAAGTACCTTTATCGACTTTGAGCGCCGTACGTCTCGATTCGGCTTCGGTTTGACTTCCGTAACGGAAGCCAAATTCACTGAATCGGAAACAAAGGAAATTGAATCCGGAATGAAAAGACTCCGGGCTCGGAGATGGGTTAACGGTGAAGTCGTGGCCAAGAACTGACGCGGCTGCGGAGGAATTTAGTTAATTTGGAAGTTTACGCGAGCGAAAGATTATTATTAATGGCTCAGATGGTTATTAATTAGGGACAGTTAGGCTTAAATGGCATGTGCGAGGTGTGAACGGTGAAAAGGTGACCAGTTTGAATAAGTGTTTTGCGTGTGTCCACGCTAGGCGAGTTATTCCCAGAGAGAATTGTCGAAAAGAGGTAGGCCCTAAATTTCGATTAGTTTTACCATATTTTAATGAAGTAAATTCAGATGCTGTACTTGAATGATATAATATTTGAAAATGTAACCCTTGGCCTGAACCGATGGTGTCTGTGAAGGGATAGGCCTAGCTTTAGGAGTTCATTTTGCTATTTGACTGTGATATACCTTCTTCACTCATTATTTAGCCTTCGGGTGGATAGGATCAGTATTTTTGACCGCTGCGTATTTTAGGCCTAGTACCAGTACCTGGTACACCTCATGCGTTGAAGAATGTCATAAATTTATGTAAACGCTGCCCCTTTACGTATACCTGAACCATTATAAATATGTAGAAATTTCAGTCGAGATATCGGGAGAACTTTTTTTTTTTTTACACACACACAATCCAACGACCAAATCCTTTTTAGCGCGACATTTCTTTTTGTCGATGAATTTAGTCGTTTTACTAAAAAATGAGGCATGAATAAGGTGTCTTTTACGTTCAATTTGGCCTCATCAATTGATTGCTTGTAAGTGAGGATTAGTATAAGTTTTTTATTTTTAAATTTTTTTTTATTCAGTCGTGAGAAGCAGTAAATAGACCTAATAGGCTTAGTTTTCCTTTTCACGAATACTGAAGTTCCTGCCCTTGGAGGTTTTACTTTTTTTTTTTTTCTTCTTTTGGAGGAGGGAGGGGTACCTATCTCGGAGAAATGTTGAAGCGCTGTTACATCGTCGTCAGTTTGGGTGCCGGTTGGCTAAGAGGACCCGATCGCCGATAGACCCTGTAATAATAATAATAATAATAACAATTTGGAGTGCCTCCCTAAGCGTTTTTATAGACTGTGCCTCCCAACTTCATTCATCAGTGCCTCGCCAGCCCCTTTCTTTCCGCGAAGTTTCAGTTCCTCTCTGTCTGGTGGAGTGTACGCAACTATACACGGCTCCCAGCGAGACCAGTTGTCGCGTGTGCGCGTATAGAGCCGTGGACGTATGTGTAACTGTCTGGGCGAATGTACTTACATCAATTGATGTACGTGTTGATAGTGAGAAACTTTGTTTTTTGTCCGTTGATGGAATATTTTTCCACTTTTCATTTTTAAAAGAATTTCTAAATAAGTAGACCTACTTTGGAAATAATTTGTACAAATAACTTTTGAGTAATTTAATAGATTTTGTTCGCAGTACTTTTCTTTAAAGTTGTGCTCGCGCGCTTGTTTTGTATTTTAAATGTTGAACTATCAGTTAAATTCAGTTGAAAAGATCGACTCGAGCCTAAATTGAGTTCGATAGAGGTCCGTTGACGTTGTTAATTTAATATGTCGAGGACTCCCATATCTACTTCGATAAAACAATCGTAATATTTTGTCATTTGGAGGAGAAAATAGCGCGAACTCGTTTTGAATATTGAAAGTTGAAATAATTTAAAAGTATAATTTTGCTTTTTATATAAATAATTTTTTATTATTGAAATGTGAATACAGTGAGAGAACTTATTATAACGTTTGTTAATTTGGTTGTTAGCTGACTTTACACACACACACACACACACACACACACACATTTTTGATTGATTTCCTTCTTTGCGTTTGAATGTGTTGAAAGAAAAACAAAACAATGTCGCATTTTTGAAAAAATGAAATGCATTGTCCAGGTAAATATATTATTATTATTATTATTTTAAGATCAGCTTCATATTTTTTTGTGTTATGAAGTTTATCTGAAAAATAATTGGGATTTTATTTATTTATATATTCTTTTAAAAAGAGTGAAGTTACTGTGTACGCATGCGCTATGAAATTTGATACCTGTACTCTCATCCTCAACATGAAGGGTTTCATTGAAGTGATATATATATATATAATTATATATATATATGTATACTTTTTTCTTTTCGCTGATCAACGAGTTTAGGGCCTATCGCGTTTCTTTAACATCTGACGAAGGTCATATGGACTTTCGTTCGGGTTCATTTTGGTAAATAGAGTATCGTAGTGACATTATTATTGTATTGCATCAAAGTCTTCACTTTCTAAATACAGTTTAAGGTGGATGCAGGCCAGTTTTTTTATTTTCGTTTTTTTTTTTTTTTTCTCCCCCTCCGGGTTGGGTATGGGGTACTTTTGGTATAGTAGTTTCGGATATAGAAACGTAAATAGTTAATGAGATGGATGTCATTGGTAGATAGATAGACGTACGTTCTGTGTAGTTCAGTCCATTGAGAGTTTAATTAAAACTTAATTATTGAAGTACGCATGTCTCGTGGATCGAATGAATTTGCAGCAAATCTCTGCGTGACGATGGAATTTTGGAGTCTTGTGCACGAACGCAAAACTTGTATAGCCAACTGTAGTCGCTACGGGGACTACATATGTATACGGATTTATACAGTACGCGTGTATGACTTGAGTTTAGGGTGGCCATTTATATATATATATATATATATATATATATATATAACTGAAAGAAATGAATATTCATTTTTACTCCTTGGGCGGACTGACTGTCCGACTCGTAGTCATGAAATTGAAAACAAATGCGGCTTATCAGCAGTGTTGCCAACTACATATAATAAAAATACGTTAACGGTTATTATGGTCTTCAGTACCCGCTATTTTAAGTGTACCTGAGGTAATTTATATAATTCTTTTTAGCCAGACCCCAAAAAGGAGGACAAATTAACGTCCGGCTCAAGATGGCTCCGGATGGAGGACAGAGTGCTCAAAAGGCGGACTGTCCGGCTTAAAGCCGAACGTCTGGCCACCCTACTTGAGTTATAGTACCAATGTATAACAATTTCTGTACGTCTACTGTATCACGTTCAGTAACGTACGGCAGGTACTGTAATATTTGTCGTTTCTCTTCTGTACGGTATGCAGTACGTGCGTGACTCGCAGTCTTTTTGAACGCATTTTTGCACACTAATAACTGGATTCGGACGGAGAAAGTCGGTGTGGACGTGCAAAAGATGGTCTCTTATTGAAAGTTAGCGAAGAAATGATGGAAATTGGGAAGATGAACTATAAAATGATTGCCAGCTGTTGTATGGGGAGGATTATAGCCCCAAGAGTACCTCATCATGCCTTACACACACACACACACACACACACACACAGTGTCCATGAATTATATTGACAAATCCAATTCAATTTGTAAAGATAACTTATAGATACCAAGTATATCGTTATTAGTAAAACCTTAATTGATATTTGTAAGTACACGCGCGCACACTTTCTTGCTGTGGACGTAATACTAACTTATAATAATTGATCATAATCATTATTTTTATGGTGCAAATTGAGTGTGAGGCTACCCCTTTAACGTGGCTCTTGAAACTCGCTCTGCGCTTACCCTGAAATGGGCGTATAGGCGGAATGGTGGTGTGTAAAAATGTTTAACTCTTCAAACTTTCACTTAAACTGTGACTGCATGGATGATTATATATATATATATATATTAGATGGATAAAATCGCCTTAGGTACTTCCCTTCGAAACACCTGTGCAAATTGGGTGGGGGTGGGGTGGGGTATATTACCTGTCCTCGCAGGTGTTTGCTTCAGATAAGCTTAAATGTACGACAGTTTGAACATTTTCCATTCACTGCAGTATTCGGAGTGTGTTGTAGCTATTGGTTCTGTTGGGATGCAAAATTTGAGGTAATCAGCATTTATGCTGTAATTACATTACCGATATATATATATATATATATATATATATATATATATATATATATATATATATATATATATTGCACACTCGCAAGGCAAAATTAGAAGCGATTTCAAGGTCTTTTCGTGTATTTCTCGTCAGTGAATGAGAAAAGGCAAGAAGCCAAAATTATACATCTCTCTACAGCGTAAATGAAATAGTAAGGGAGATTATCAAAATATAGCAGGGTTGGCACTAGTGGGCCCAGCCCGAAAAAACCCACCCGGTTTTTTTTTTTTTTTTAAAAAAACCCACTTGAAAAAACCCAATATTTTACCCACTTGTGGGTTTTTTCATGAAACTTAAGAAGTGCATATGCAATTATTTTTAAAAATTGTCATATAGGCGCCTATAATGATTTTACAGGCAAAGCAAGCAAACATGAGTCAACAAATAGACCTACAGGTATAACTCTTTGGGTGAGGTAGCAGGTTATAGAGTGTAGACATCGGCCAATCAGGGTGTTATACATCCTGATTCTTCAGTGAACTGCATCTTCAAGGAATTTTCTACTTCTTCATGGATTGTATTTAAAAGTGGACCAGACAAATTTCGACGGGAAGGTGGAGTGTAGCCTGGTCTTAGAGTCTCTATCATTTCAATAAAATACTTAGACTCTGCACATAGAAATGGAATATTATTTGCATAAAAGAATTTGGCTATTTTGTTATCAATGACATTTTTCTGCAAAGTTGTTGTTGTCATGCCAAAATCGCTTACTTTCTTTTGAATTTTTCTTTTTTTCATCTGTAATTGTGTCAGTGGTGGTGAGGATGAGTCTGGATCATCTGAGAGGTCTATGTCATGGCAGTATGAAGATGATGTACTGGCAGTATTGTCAGTCTTGTTTCTTGATTCCGTGTGTTTCAAACATTTCATTAAATGCATTTTTATTCGCTCTATTTTATTACTTATTTCATTACTGCAATGTTTGCATCTAACTTTACTAGTCCCATCAATAATATTGACTTCACTCCATTCATGCCCTGATTTTCTTCCTGATCCAAAGGTCTTTGGCATTATTTAATGCAGTTATAACTTCAAACAGACTAATTCTGTAGGCTAGCAGTAAAGATAAATATGCTGTTGCCAGTTTGTTTTATTTAACTGTGAAATAAAAGAAAAAATATTCAGTAATATGAATTAAATAGATATAACTAGCTGAATTAAGTTCCCTTTGGGAGCTGTAATTCATCTACTTCCAGCAGAAGACACAGGGGCCTGTCTTCCATAGGAAGTATAGCCTAACAAATAGGATAATTTACCACACCAAATTTAGTTCAAATTGGTCCATGTTTTCCAAATTTTGTTGTGAAGCTCAATCTGAGAAAATAATAACTTTTTATGCTTAATTGCCTGGAAGGCAACCTTTTTGCTAAAAACAAGACAAATGTTATATTAATAGTGTACGGTACAGTACAGTATTATTATAAAAATAAGAATAGGTAGGTCTAATATGAACTACCATATGGACATATGAAAAAAACCAATTTTACCCGGGTTTTTTCGGGTTTTAGGTGAAAAAAACCGAAAACCCCCACCTGGGGTGGGCTTTTTCAAAAAAAGTGGGTTTCTTGCCAACCCTGAAATATAGGGTGGCGCAAAAGTCAGGAACCATAGGCACATTTTATTAAATTATAGTAAATGGTCGAATTGGTTGCCTTCCACTTGGAGACACTTTCTGACGCGTTGAATGCATGATTTTTGAACATTCCTTAACGCATTAGTACTGATTTTGGCACACAGATGTGATTTTATCCTTTAGAGAACGTATGATTCTGGGTCGATCAGCATAGACTACCAACTTGAGATGGCCCCACAAGAAAAAGTCAAGAGGCGTGAGGTCTGGAGACCTAGGTGGTCATTCGACGGGCCCTCGCCGTCCGATCTACTTGCTTGGGAATGTTTCATCTAAAGAGCTCAGGACGATGGTTGCGAAATGTGGTGGTGCACCATCCCGCTGAAACCACATCTCCGCCCATTCTGCCAATGGAATGTCGTCCAGTATGGGCATCAGAAATGTTTGCAGCATATGCAGATATGTTTCACCCGTTATAGTGTCGTCGAAAAAGTACGGACTAATTAACCGATCCCCCCAGAGCGCAGCCCACACCAATAATTCTTGGATCGAATTGCGCATGTCCTTCCTCCATCCATTGGGGGTTCTCATTGGCCCAATAGCGTGCATTATGCCTCTTGAGACGACCGCTGAGGTGAAATATCGCTTTGCCGCTGAACATGATCCTTCGTTGAAGTTGTCGATGGAGAAACCATGGCAGAACTCTACGCGATGGTCTGTGTCACCGTGCAGTTCCTGAACGAGTTGGACTTTGTAGGGGTGGAAACGATTTGTTGTAAGAATTCGTTGAATGGATCTTCTGGAGACACCCGTTTCCTGGGATAACTTTCTTAAGGACTTACGTGGGCTGTTTTCGAGGTGACTGAGTACCGTTAGTGATGTTGCTGCATCGGTTGAACTTTTTGGCCGGCCACTACGCGGCCGATCATGAACACTTGCAGTTTCTTTGAAGCGAGTGAACAGTTTTCCAACTGATGCCTGAACAACTGACGGCCTCTCAGAGTGTTTGTCATTAAAAGCAGTAGCAACTGATCGGTGTGTGTTACCACGCCTTGCACACATTAAAACTATCTTCACCCGTTCATCTATTGTCAATTTCTGTGCCATAGGTTCAACAACAAATCTAAAAAGAGCGAAACGCATATTTAAACAAATTATTAAAATGTGCCTATGGTTCCTGACTTTTGCGCCACCCTGTATTAACGAGTATTAATTAAAGACACGGTATTTTAACAAGATGTGATCAATTTCATACGTTCACGAACTGTTGTTGAAATTATTTTGTAAATTATATGAATGCAAATTTCGGAGGGTTCCTTTCAAATGTGTTTATTTTTAACAAGAATTTTAGGACTCTTTCAATTGTTGTTAATTGTACGTATGATCAGTGTTGTAACAGTTACCTTTTTGTAATTACAGTAACTAGTTACAGTTGCTAGTTATTATTTCAAAAGTGTAGTAAGTCGTTACTAGTTGCTGTTTCAAACAGTAACTGGTTACTTTTAAAGTTACTCATAACATTTTTCCCGGTTTTAGCGAGCATCTATCTGATCCTGATAAAAAATATACTTTCCGTGAGAAGTAATACTTGCCGACATTGTTAATTTGTTTCATATTGGTTGCTATTTAACGAATAAACAAGATTTTATCGTATTAACATTAGATATATATTGTGAGTAAAGTTGCACTGTACGCAATATATACATCCGACGGGAAGGCTTGTGAAAAAAAAGTAGTTACTAATTTTTTGCCTTCGCAGAAAGAAGTAATTGGTAAAGGTTGCAAAATATTCATAATATTTTGTAACTAGTTACAGTTACTAGGCCGGAAAATTGAACTAGTTACTGTTGCAGTTAGTCAAGAAGGTAAAGATTACCGAGTAACTAGTTACGCCACAGCACTGCTTATGGTTAAACAATGCATTAGAATTACTTGGTCTTACACGCCATATTTATGCCGTTTTACCACGACGCTTCAAGTTTTCCCAGTTTGACATATTTAAATCGAGTCGCATTATGTACACTCAATCGAGTAGACCGAGCCCGCTGCATTATGTGGGTTGTGCTTAGACGATATTCAACCGTAGTGCTATAAAAGTACTGTTAATTATCGCCAAATACAGCTATTGGATTAGATGTAGGTCAAACTGGGAAATATTTATATGTCAGAGTAAAACAGCCTAAAATACTGTACGTGTGCAGGACGGCAAGTAATTGTAATTCAATGTTTAACCGTATGTATAATTATAGTGTTAATTAAGAGAGTTCTAAAATTCTCTCTAAAAATAGTCGCAACTAAAAGGAACACTGTCAAGTGTGCATTCATATATTCAATAAATAATTTCAATAACAGTTCGGGAACGTATGAAATGAACCACATCATCTTAAAATACTTTTCCCTTGATTAATACTCGTACTTGTTAATTTTTTGCTAATCCCTACTAATTATTTTTTCTACAATGTATATTTTAGGCTTCTTCCGTTTTCCCTTTATTGCCTGCCGAGGTGTAAATGTTGAATACTCGAAAGATTTCTGGGTCGCTTTTCATTTTTCCTCGTGTGTGTGTGTATAAAATTTTCTTTCTGCAGCAGTCGGAGGTTCGGAATAGCCGAAAAGTCGCAATAGTGGGGCTCCTCCCTTAGCTATCACGAGTTTATCAGTTTATTACGAAAATCGTATTGTTTTTAATACGTTACATAAAGTTACCGATATTTTGAGTCGAAATTATCTTTTATTATTATAATAAAAAGCTATAAAATAAGTAGAGTATATATTAAATATAAACAACTCGCCAGATTATTATCCGTGCTGTCGGTCTCGTAACAATCAAAGGATCTACGCGTCAACAGTACTTTACATATATACATCTTTACACTAATAATTTTATAAAAAATGTCAACAGGCCATCAATCACCATCACTAAATGTTTTGAGAGTTTGCGTCTAAACGGATAATGTAAGGTTATCCACGCATGTCCACAACATTTTAATAATTTTATTTTAGTATACATTATATAATACTTTATATTTGTTATTTTTTAAAATAGGCAGTTTTTCTTTTTTTTTTTCCTTTTATTTATTTATTTTTTTTTTTTTCATTTACATTTTCGGGGAATTGGCGTCGGAATAAGGAGAGAGTCGTAAGAGCCTGAGGCAATGCAGCGGTCTAGAGTCAGAATACCGTGAGGTCGGATCACCGGTGGCTTGCTGCATATATATATATATTATATATATGTGTGTGTGTGTGTGTTTACGGTCAAAGTGTGTAACCAGCCATTTCGCGTAATGGCTGAAACTTTTAGTCATTTCGCGAAATGGCTAAAATGATTTTTGTCATGAATTCATAGAAATAACAAACATCACAATAAAATTGGAAACCTTTATTTAACTAACTAAATCTGCTAAAACATACATGCATCCGCAGGTCTGTTCAAATGAGCGAGAGAAACACTTCAAATACACATTTGAACACATTTCAATTTTCAATATAGAGGTTTTCAAATACTAATCGGGCCTTCGATGTTGTTCTGATGTCCGCCATTGAAGGCCCGGTTCGGTCAACTGTATGCCCTTCACAACTTAACCTAACCAATTGTCAAGGACATACAGTTGACCTAACCGGGCAAATGATCTTGTACGAAATGATCAAAGTGGAATTTCAGCCATTTCGCGTAATGGCTGAAGATTTTATTAATTTCGCGAAATTACCAAGTGAAACAGCCATTTTGCGAAATGACTAAAAGTTTCAGCCAATACGCAAAATGGCTGGTTACACACTTTGACTGTAACATATACATATATATGAAACTGTGGAAATGGTGAAACAGATATTTTTGACAATTTTGTTGTCGAACTGACTGACTTATAGTAAACTTCAAATTTTTTTGAATTAAAGTAGGTTTGTAAATGTTTGTGGTAGGCCTTTGTCGGTATGTAGTAGTAGTATGGCCTTCACTGAAATGTCAAAGTTATAGCCTCTTAATATATCTTCTTTCGATTTTGTATGGGAATTTATTTAGTAAGTTTGCTCGTAGGACAAAGAGGGCCTACTTTAAAAAATTGTCAGTAAAGCCTCTTTATCAGTTCTAAAAATTGATTTTTGAAAGAGTAGCTCCTGCTTTAAGACAACCTGATTTTGGCGGGGGCCTATTGTTATTTATAGGTAACCCTATTTTTTTTTTAAATTTTGGTTATGAACTTATCTCATGGTATTTCTGTGTATAATTTACTAGTATTTTTATTGTAGAATTAAATCTAGCCTGCCAGTACAATAGTGGTGGCATGTAGTGTTCATTCACTAGAATTAAAACCCATGCCGGTACCAGATTAGTGTATAGTTGTTATACAAAGTACAATCTATTTTCTCTCTTGGCACTAGGCCTAGTTTATTTTTGTTAATAGGGAACTTTATAGATATTTTTGCGTATACCTTAAAAGACGGGTCATTGAATCGTTACTCTAGTGTACTTTATTTACATTCAGTATAGAAATAAAATATATATATATTCCTTGCGCCTGTGTGTCGGTAGTTTATAGTTAGTCGCCAGTACTAGGCTTATATTTTAGTGGGCGTGTCTGCTTGTATGCGTAAATTTGTTAATATTAATGACAATAATAATTTAATCTTTATTGGTGAAAAGAAATATCGCAATTTACAGTATTACAGTAATTTTTTTAATTGAACATATTTTAGTTTTCGTGTGTGTAAGATAAAAGCATTTCCTATATTGGTACTTAATGATTTGGTAGTATAAATATTACGATTAATTATTATTATTATTATACATAAACTTTGTAGTTACAATTATGAAATATATAAATGTAATTGATTACGATTAGGATTACGTACAAAAGGGTTTACAGTTACCGAGAATGTTTTAGGACAAACGAACTCGTAGTTGACGCCACAAGTGGATTTTGGTAGTAGTATAGCCGCATTAAATCTTGGTCATTATAATAGTTATGAAACGTAAGTACTAAGAGTTAATAGTAAATATAACCATTAGATAAGGAGGGTCAATCCCAGAATAGGCACCTGATGTACCTCAATCCCAGATGAAGCACCTGCGTTCAACCTCAATCCCAGAATAGGCACCTTGCAAGGAATTAAATAAAAAAACCTGATGATTACAAAATTTATTGTTTATACAAAGTTTATTACAAATGTAATAAAGGCAAAGTTATAAAAGGTTTAAAGTGGTTTAATGAATAAAGAAAAATTTTAGATATCGAATAATATTATTAATAAAATATTAAATGTGAAAATCAGGTAAAAATCAAACTGGTAAGAATAGCAAAACTAACCAAAAAAGCAGAAGATATAGCAAAAGATTAGGTTAGAGTTGATTTTTTCAAATATTGATAAAAACAATGAAATTATATCTCTAAAAACTGTTTATATTTTTTTCTCCTCAATCCCAGATTAAGCACCTGTGTTTTGCCTCAATCCCAGATTAAACACCTAAAAATGATTTCAGGTGCCTATTCTGGGATTGATCCGATAAGGAAAAGGGAACAGTAATCCCTAAAGCATTTCTACGATTTCAGTATTCCTTTACTAAAATTGATTTGAGCTCGTTTTTAAACGCACTTATGTTAGGAAGAAATTGAAGAGCGGTACTTTAATCATAACCATAATTTCGAATCTATGGAAATGGGTGATTTTTAAGATGAATCTTAGGTGAGTAATAACGAGTCTATTTCTGTTCCTGGTCTGGTGTGAGTGAATCTCTCGTGATATCTTTAGATTTCATGGTTTTTTTCTCTCATTCCACGGTTCACCCCACTATAAAATGAACCATTTCTCATGGTTGGTCGCGGTAGTAGCCAATACACAAGGTTATCGAGCGGTCGAAAAAGGATGCGCGATCAATTAATTTTTTGATTTCCGGTGACGTAAGCATCGCTTATTGAAGGGCAGTTCGCGGCATATAAACGATTATCGGCTTTACAGTCGGATGTTGCACTGGTCATTATTGCTCGAATTAATATTGGTTTTCTTTCTGTCTTTTCAGGTGAGTTGCTCTGCCTTTGGGTTTGCTGCGAATGTATCGAGAGTCGAACTGAGTTTACTCTCGAAAGGTAAATAAACTCGCTGGTATCGATTATAAATGAAAAGTTTACTCGGGGAATGCGAGTTGATGGAGTTAAGTGAATGAGTGAATGTAATCGGGAATGGTTTGGTATTTTTATTATTATTAAACCTAAACATCGTTGTAGCGTAAGCTTAGGCAGGGTGTGTACGTGTTTGTCTTCTGTTGCGCGTAGATTGCATTGAAATATTTGTATCTGTTTAATGGTTCGTACTTTGTGACCAGGCATGGGGTCAATTATGAAATGAAATGGAATTGAATTGAATTGGAATTGATAGGGAAAATGTGTGAATTGGAATTGAACAAACACATTATTTATATGAATTGAATTGGAATTGATGCAATGAATTGATGTGAATTGATTTCTAGTTTTGCATTTGATAAATTTTTAAACTGAATTATTTTTAATAAATGTAGGTGGAATTGAGACTAATATATATATATATATATATTCTAACTGCAAACACGCAGTATAATTAACGTAAAGAACGACGCTTGTAAGGAGAATATTCCGCGCAAGATGAGAGAGAGAGAACGAAACAAATGAAAAAATGAGGTAACCACCCGGGATCTTCCGATTGCCGGTCAGATATGATAACCATTTTTGCCTATATGATTGATTGGCCAGAGAGGTGCAACTTGAGTGATGTCCGTTTCGAAGAACTTATGATGATCAGATGTAATGATTAGTAATTTGGGCTATCGGCCTGTAGCAGACACTGTAGTGAATCACTACTAGTGATTATGGAATTATAGTATCACTTATAATAATAAATTAAAACAAGAATATTTGTATGAGAGTAAACATAATTTGCTAGCGAGTAGTTGTGTATATTGAATAAAAATAAAATTAATACATTTTTTTTCTCAAAAATTAGATAAATGAATGGAATTGAATTGGAATTAAAGAGCATATGAATTGAATTGAATTTTGATTGATTGTTTTCGATAAATGAATTGGAATTGATATATTTTAATTTTACTGGAATTGGAATTGACCCCCATGTCTGCTTGTGACTAGTATTAGGGGTTGGAATACTTTATTTATTTCTTTGAAGATAATTGACGATTAGACATTGAAAATGTGTTTTGTGTATGATTTATCAACGGTGTTTTTAGCTATTTTAAGTTTGCTTTTGTTTACTGAGTAGCTCGTGTATAACCGTACGGGGGTGCGTCGTCACCGTGTTGCAACACCGCTTCTCGTTAGATCAGCGAGGTTGAGCGACGTTTGGTCTGTTTGGTAGTTGAGGATGCCACCCGTCCTCCGCGTTTGGATGATGTAGGCTAGTAACCCGTAGATGGCTCGGATCTCGCGTAAAACTGTAGGTCTTCTCCGTCACACGCGTGACATTTGCCCCTACGAAGGAGGAGAAACAACCTCAAACACTACTATTGCGACTATACGGCCGTGCTCAAAAGTCTATACTTCCTGACGCTCGACCCTGTATTACGATAGACCCAAAGGGACCGTACTTTTGCGTACGATTGTACGTACCTGTAGGCCCGTAGGGTGGCGCCTGTAAAGATTTTGATAGTTGTTAAACGAAGCCTCTCGACGATCCCTTTATAGAAGTGAAGAATAGTTGAAAATCAATGGAAGGCGACAGTACTTTCCTTCTCCATTACGATGCGGTGATAGAGACGGTCGTCGTCATAAATTCATACTACTTCGCCTCCATCTCCAGCCAAAACAGAAGTAGCGAGATGCTTTCGGTTGACATCTTAAAACTGCCGCCCGTAGGCCTAACTCGAAGTTTATTTTAGAATAGTAAAAGCCAGCGGAGATTATGTTAAACGGCACGGAAGAATTTTTATAGGGGATCTAGCGCCCTTTTATGTATAGACATCATCTCTATATAGTACCTCCCCGATACTCTTCTTAGTATAATGAATGACGCTTTTAGAACTCGTAGTAGGCCATTAGACACGAGAGGAATTCGTTACGTACTTCTAGAGCCCCACTCGAGAGAGGCCATAGTAAAGCTTCCTTTAATTAGAAAGGTGCGCTTTGCTTCTCCATACATAGGCCATACAGCAGCAGAACCTCAAGTTTCATATACGAGGGTGTCCGAAATGCGGGGAGTTGACAAAAGTAAATAGACCGATTTAGTTTTTTTTCATGGTTTTTGCTTTGATGATAAAATATAAAAAGTGAGTAAATAATACAAAAATTAATTGAATGAATATATTTAGAATCGTGTTGTTTTCCCGTTTGCATTATGTAAAGCTGACGTACGTTCTCTCATTCTATCGATCAGGGGCGGATACATGGTGTGTGTGGGGGGGGGGACCTTGGAGTAGCTTCAGCTACCCCAATATTTTTCAGATGGTTGTAAAAAAAAAGAAAAGCTCTCGGCAGAAACGGGAAAAGGGTCACTAGTTGACTGAAATTGAAAATAATATATTCTGGAGCAATGTTTATAAAGCACGTGAGAATGTAAGGAACATAAAGACTACAGGGTGTCCCATAAGTCCGGTCTCGTAGGAAAATTTATTTTAAATTAAATTTACCAAAGCAATACATTGGAACTAAAATAAATAAACGAATTGATGTCTTGTTTTGGGACTTTCTTTTTTTTGTTGCAGGTACAATAACGCAGTGGCTAATATGGAAGCGAGTTACTCCTGAGGGAAAGGCGGGGATGCCTTCTCCTCAGAAGTGTAACTTTGTAAATTTCAACTAAATTTTCCTACGAGACCGAACTTATGGGACACCCTGTATATTTATTATGGTTGAATTGTTTTTTAAATCGAGGATAATGTGGAGATATGACCATTTCAGTGAAGCCGAACCTCATTTTTGAACAGTTTTCATGGATAAGTTATTAATATTTTAAAAAAAAGATAAGAAGTAACAATTGTTTTGTAAACTTGTTAATAAATAATCCACAATAGTTGTTGTTCATAAGTTTACAAAACAATAATGAAGGTTATAATTTCCATTAGCAGTCATTATTCAGCTGAATCTGATATCACTTTTGGAGGGAGATAGTCCGTAAAAATTAGTCCCTCAGCTACCCCCAATATTTTGAGAAGTATCCGCTCCTGCTATTAATGATGAGCTTTGCCATTTATTGTTCAGGATAGTAGTGCTCGTAGAGTCTATTTACTTTTGTCAACCCCCTCTGCACGCTGAAACACCCTCTACCCGAAAATAGTTGTGGAACCATATCATAAGTGTTTGGAGTGGCCCCCACATTCACTTCAAATCCTTGTAATGTAATTAATTTAATTTCTACTGGGTAAGGGACTTTCGGACACACTGTATAATAAGTACGGGGAGGGTCTAATTTTGGGTGTAGTCTCTCATGACGGCAGATGCGTTTGTAAAGGTGAACCCCTCGATTGTGAGCGAAAGTTAGCTCATTTTGTATACGTCGTGTATACCTGAGGAAGGGCTGTGTAGTGATGCTGCGTAATTTTGTATACCAAGGGAAGGGCTATGTAGTGATGTTGTGGAAGAGCTCGCATATTGGCGTAATTAGAACCGGACGAGCAGCAGCAACAACAACAACAACAACAACAACAGTGATTGAAATCTGTTAGATGACGGTGATGATCTTGCTATATTAATACACACCCGTCGGTTATTTTCAGTCTTCGAATTACTACCAAATGGGCGACATCTCTTTAAAAAGATATTATCACAATTTTATTTTTTAGGGGGTTGGGTGGGGTGGGGGAGGTAACGGGGTCGGGGAGGTAAGAGGGTGCAGCGGATAATTGCTTTATGTTTAGTCGGGTCAGGTTAATTCATTGTCGTCGATGGAGTTTCTCGTAAACGATATATGCGTACTTAAATGCGTATCACGGAGCTGATTTTGTTTCCTCGTAGTTGTGCTACGTTCCGAGCGCGTCTGTCACCGCTGCAAAGCGATACTCGATGGTGAGTGACGTGCTCGCTTCGCTCTTTGCGACGCGGGGACGAAATCTCCTCCGTGTCGCGCAAATTATTTCATTTTCCGATTTAACACGTTCATTTGCGGTTATTGTAGCGCGTGCGCGCCTGCTTGCTAGCAGTAGTAGAAACGGGAGCAGAATGCATTTTTTTTTTTTTTTTTACCAAGTACTACTAACGAATGCCCCCCCCCCCCCCCCCCCCCCCCCCAAACTTAATATACATTGATATATCATTTAAAATAGAGATATTTTTCGTAGCTGACTGTTTGTTTTCTCTCTCTATTTTAAATTGGGGCACATAGTTTCGTGTGTACATATTTTGAAGGTGTAAATAAACTTCCCATTTCGATGGATAAAGAAGGTTAAATAAAATGGCTTTCGAACAAAAGTCTAAACAGACAAAAATGGTATCTGTTTTAATTGTCTTAGAATCCATTCATTCTCTCTCTCTCTCTCTCTCTCTCTCTCTCTCGATGTCTTCGAACAATGGTTTATTATCGACCCGCGCGGTCGATCCCTCTGCAGCATCTCGCCTCATTTCGGGATTTGGTGGAGGAGAGAGTTGATTTTCACTGTCCCACCGCAGTTGGGACAGTTCAGAATGTGCCTCCTCTCTCATTCCAGTGTGTTTTTATTTAATATTTAAAGTTTGGGACATCCCTCCAGTATTTTCCATATGTATACGGTCAGAGTTTACTCCAGACCCTGAGAGTTTTGTGAGGAACAACAGTATACCCTCATTGTACTGCCGTTGCTGATATATGCTTTACGTTTGGGGATAAATAAGGAAGTCAGAAAATGGTTAATTCAAGTAAGCAAAATTTTATTAGCAACTGTTAGTGGTATACCGATTAATCTGCATCGGCATAATCGGCCATTTTATGAGCATCGGCATCGGCCAAATTTATCCGATTCTCTTACCGATTCTTTGACATTTTAAAATTTTTATTACAAAACAAAATTATATTTATAGAAAATTGAACAGACACAAAATACTATTTATGATCATTTATACTCATTTCAAAGTGTAATGGTATAAAATACAGTTTTCACTTACAAAAAAGATAAACCTTAACAGGTTGGTACCATAAATTTTATACCCATAAATTTAAATTTTTTCTAACTAGCTAATCTCTAAATATTATAAACTATTGTAATCTCCTACTCTATATTAATAATAATTCTATATTAAATTGTATTTTATAATTTTTATATTAAACTCTTATGTTGACTAAGTATTTTAATAATTTTATAAACCCAAATTGTATACCCATTTTTTTTTTATTCAAATTGGCTATCGGAGACTTGAAGTTTTAATGAAAAATTATTATTGTTTACATTGTTGAAGAAAGAAAATACGTTCAACATAAGGAAACCAATATAAATATTGGTATTCAATTTATGAAACCAAAATAAAATTTTATTATTATTTTACTGAGTAATAAAACTTTTTCACATCATTTCAGCTACGGTATAGGAATAACAAATTCTGGTAATGTATATTGTGGAGTGAGGTGGAAGGAAAAACATTTAAACAAATTTGAAATGTAAAAATATGAAAACTAAAAGTTTTCGCATTAGATTAGTAAAATTTATGAAGGGAATTGATTTTTTTTTAAATCTTGGCAAAGAATCGGCATCGGCTAAGTTTTGGAATCGGTATATCACTACTAACAGTACACCACAGTACAGTTACCTACATGCACTACAGTGTTTACTAGATATCATTTGAGACAATTTGCGGCATCATAGCTTCTAATTCCTGCTTTCGATCCTTTCCACTTGGAAAAGATAGCCGTTAACTGTTGCGCACTCAGTTTTGTAGGTGACCCAACCGAGATTTGCATCAAGCACCACCCCTCCCTCAAAAACCTCGTTTGTGTAGTTCCAAGGCTTATATATGAGTGTAAGTAAAAAATATCCGCAAATTGTCTTTTTTCCCAGATTTGTCTACACTGATTGTTGGCGGCGCTGCAGTCACTGAGCGTACAGATCGCTGCTTCGTGGGATTGAGAACTTGGCACTCAGTTGTTCAGTTGTAATCGCGCTGTAAACAACAAGGCCGCACCACTTTCCATTTGCACCAAAGAGGAGCAGCAACGCGCTTGCGTTCATTTTTTTATGGGTTGAGGGCGTAAAAGGGGCTGAAATTCACAGAAGATTATCCGTACAGTATGGTGATCAAGTTTTGCCACAGCGGAGTGTGTTAGAATGGATCGAAATGTAAAAAAATGACCGAACAAGTGTCGACTTAATGGTCGATGTGAACTGCCGCCCTGAACGTTCTGCGTCAGCGACACTCGTTCGGCCATCTTTGAACATTTCAATCCATTCATACACGCTCCGCTGTTGCAAAACTTGATCACCATACTGTACAGATAATCTTCTGTGAATTTCAGCTCCTTTTACGCCCTCAGCCTACAAAAAATGAACGACAGCACGCTGCTCCTGTTTGGTACAAATCGAAAGTGGTGCGACTTTGTTTACAGCGCGATTACGACTGAACAACTGAGTGCCAAGTTCTCAATTCCACGAAGCAGCGATCTGTACGCTCGGTGACTGCAGCGCCGCCAACAGTCAGGAGTGTAGACAATTCTTAAAGGAAAAGACGGACAAATGCAGATATTTTTTTACTTAATCTCGTAGATAGCTCAGAAGATACAAACCTGTCACATGATTAGGGCAACAAGTTAAAATTAAAACCATGAAATACTTTTTGAAAGTGACAAAAAAAAACGGCTGTTTTCTCTACTTGTCTTACTTTCTTTGGCCGGCCGTACGCGGGATCGTCTCGCGATTT